>APFE030018371.1:0-20504 GCA_000404065.3 Pinus taeda
TCTAATAACTTCTCCATTTTCATTCAACTTGTTCTTAAATATCCATTTTGTTCCTATAACATTTTTATCATGAGGTCAAAGAATTAACTCCCAAGTATCATTCTTTTCAATTTGGTCAAGTTCTTCATCCATGACCTTGACCCAACATTCATCTTTACATGCTTCATTTACATTCTAAGGTTCGGTGGAAGATAGTAATGCTAGATATCTTGAGGTGCCTGTAAGATTTCTTCTTGTCTGTACACCAGCCCCCTTTTCTCCTAGAATTTGAGATTCTAGATGATTCTTCTAAACATACCTGGATGGAGTCTTTTCCCTGTCAGTTGTATCTTTTTCTGGTGCTTCATTGGTTTCTTCTTCTCTATATTTTTTATTTGATGCAAGAAAGAATTTCCCAACTTCCTCATTATCATATTCGTCTATTGATTTCATTTGTTCCGGATTTCTGCATGCTTCAACAATTAAACATCAATGCTTTCAACAATTTTCTGAAGTCTTTTATTATAACATTTGTATCCTTTACTTGTGGATGAATAAATAAGAAGAATTCCTTCGTCTACTCTAGGTTCGAACTTATTAGTCCTTTTGATAAAACATTTTCTTCCAAAAACTCTAAAGTGTCTTACAGTAGGATGCCTACCATACCAAAGTTCATATGGAGTTTGATTGCTATTTACCCTAACATTCACTTTGTTGAGAATAGTTATGACAACAAATGTCACCTCACCCCATAAGGTTTCCAGAGTTCTAGATTCATCTAGCATATCTCGAGCCATTTGTTAAATTGGTCTCTTCATCCTTTATACCACACCATTAATATATGGACTTAGGGACAAACTAAACTAATCTAGGTGAATAAATGCCAAAGCTCCCTTATAGGACACTATTCATTAATATTTTTAATCAACTATTTAAACTAATGAAATTGAAGCTCTTAAACATAATTCTGAATGATTGCATGAAATATTAAAGCTCACTTACAAGAGACTATTCATTTATATCTGAAGCATATAAATTAGAAACCTAAACTAATGAAATCAAACATTAATTAACAAATTAGATTCATTCAAGGAAACATTAATACTTTCTTATGAAACCTAATAATTTAATCTAATGAAATAAACAAACATAAAATAAAAGCTTACCAAAACAAAAGTGTACTTGCTAGGCAATGGGGATCCTTCCAAGGATTCACAAGCACACCAAAAGAGAAGTCAAATGTAGAGGATCAAAGAAGCTCCATTTTATTCATCATAATTTTCAAAGTACAATGGCTATAAACTCATATGATCCAAACCAAAACTATTCTAAATTCTATCCAGATTAACATTACTAGGTTACAATGAAGGACTAGGTTCTAAAATTCTAAAAATTAATATTACAAATTAAGGAGATAACACTCCTATTTATACAAAAGTTATGATAACAAACTCATAAATGTAATTTGATCCACATATTTCTCAACCAATGGTGACACATAAACCTATCCTCCATGATCTCCTCCATGAGGTCCATGATCTTCTCCATGAGGTCCATGATCTCCTCAAATTCGAATTTGAACATAGAGTGCCACATAAACATGCCCTGGAAGCTTCTTTTGTACCTACACATGTCAAATTTCTCATTCCAATTGTAAGGTATAAGTATAAGGATATTATTTTCTAAAGTTTAACCACAAATTCACTTAAAAATACTAAGAATTAATAATGTTTTGGAAAACACAATGGTAACCCATTTAATGATGAAAGTGAAGTTGATGTGGTGACATGGTGGTGGAATAGAGGTGAGAAAATGTGTGAATGGAGTGAGAGTGGATGTATTTTAAGGATAATTCTTAGGCCCAGCACTGATATCTGGAAGATCACGAACTTCCTTGAGCTTGCATGCTTTTCTTATTTGAGAAAAGCTTAGATGTCCCAATCTTCTATGTCATAGCCAGTTTTCATATGTTTTGCTTAGATAGCATTGTTGTTGTCCTCCTTGAAGTATATATAAGTTGTTTGGAGTTTTTGTCCCCTTGATCACTATCTTCCCTGTATCAAGCTCACGAACCACACATCTGTTTGATTAAGATACCACTTCATTTCCTTGATCACACATTTGACTGACACTCAATAGATTATGCTTTAAACCATCTACATACATGACATTTCCAGCTTTAACCTTTTCTTTCAAGAAAACAGAGCCTTTACCTTTAATGACAGCAGGAGTGTCATTTCCAAATGAGATATTCTTTTCTTTTACTAAAGCATTATATGAATGTAGTTTCTCTTTATCACCTGTCATGTCTTTGGAGCATCCGCTGTCAATGTACCACTAATTTTCTTATCCTTCTATATATAGAGCTATGTGACAACTTTCTAATTGAGATTCCTTTCTTCTCCATATTTTGGTATTTAATGGTGTTTTCTCCTTCTGGAGTGTTGACTGAAATTTTCTCCTGCATTCAGATTCTTCATGACCAAAGTTGTTACAAATCGAACATTCTATTTCATTTTCAAGAGGAGAAAAGTTATTATAGGAACTTTTCATGATTCCTGTCACACTCCTTTGGTTTCGTGCTTCTCTAGTCATGATGGTTTTGTAAGAAACACATTCAGCAGCCTTGTGCCCAAAGTTATGACATGAAAAACATTGCCCATTAAAGAAATTTCTGCGATCATAGTATCTTTTGGTATTGTTTGCCTGTTGATTGCAGATTCTAATTATATTCATTCTTTGATTAAATTGAGTATGATTTACCTAATGAGTAATTTTAGACTTTTGTTGACCATTGACATATTGTTCACTGGTCTTTGCTACATCAATATAGCTTCTGGTGGAGGTTGACGACTTCTATGATTGAGATGAATCTTCAGTATATCCAAGACCTATCTTTATCATCTTGAGATCTTTTCTTAGATCCAACAATGTAATTTAACACATCGCGAAAGTAAAAGGTCTTGGAAGGGTCCTTTGTCACACTTGGACCTGGATCAATCTTAAAGCTTGTGTGCAAAATTTTGTTGTGGAATGTGTGGTATGCCAACAAAATAAAGTAGAGACCCTCAAAATCCCAAGGATCCTTTAGCCATTAGCCATATGAAGCTAACTTTAGGAAGAAGTACCAATGGATGTTATTATAGGTTTACCTAAATCTAAAGGAAATACTGTCGTTATGGTAATGGTAGATCGAATGCTAAAGTATGATCACTTTTGCTCTCTTTCTCATCCCTTTGAATGAAGTAATATGGTAGAAGAATTCATGGAAATAGTCCAATGAAAGATGAATTTGGGTACGCAATTAGCTTACAACTCATCTTACCATCCTCAATTTGATGAAAAAACTGAGATTGTAAATTAATGTTTAGAAGGATATCTACACTGTTTTTCATTTAATAAAAAAACACAATAGGTCAAATGGTCTCCCTTGGTAGAATAGTTGAACAACAAATCCTTCCATGCTTCATAAAAACTATCACAATTTATGGCGCTTTATGGATATCATCCTTTGAATCCATCAAAACACCCTTGAAAGGGACTATAAAGGTGCAAGCAATAGAGGACCACACCCAACACCAACAAGAGGTTCTCAAACTATTGAAGGACAACTTAGTTATGGAACAAAATAGAATGAAACAACATGCATATCAACATCATAGTGAAAGGGATTTCAAAGTGGTGGATTGGGTATTTATGAGACCACAACTAGATAAATAGATGTCCCTCAAGTAAGAAAAGAAGAACAATAAATTAGGTTTGAGGCATTATGTCCCCTATAAGGTGTTGCAAAGGATTGGAATTATGGAATACAAATTGGAGCTTCCTCCATCTTCACGTGTACATCTGATCTTCCATGTTTCTTGCTTAAAGAAGGTAATCAGTGATAAGATTCTAGTCCAATCTCTTTTATTGGAAGAGACACATGAAAGAAACATGGGAATACTTAATAACCCAAGGAGCTATTCATAAGTGAAAAATGAAGACCACATATATTTGTTTAACAGGAAATTAAGGGAAAAAATCGAGTGAGTAGGATGAATTAAGAGACCTAGTGAAAAAATTAGATAATAGGTACCAAAACCAACCATGTGATGAGAATCAACCATGACAAAAAAATGGAATAGACCAAGAGTATTTTCCATGATAATAAAATCAACTACATTGTTAAAATATCAACTAGACCAAAATAATTAACCATGTCAACAAAACTTACCAAGGAAAAGTAATGATTGGTGGTAATAGAATCAACATGAGAAAATAATTGACTGCACCAATAAAATTGATCAAGGAAGAAAAATGAATGCATGGGAGAAACCATCCAGAATAATCCAATTGACTCGATCGAGTAAAGAATAAAGGAAATTAACCAATAAATTCTCACCGATCCCACATAACACTTGCATGAAACATTTATCAAAGAACATTGACGTGGAATTTTCATGCACAATTGCAATTCATCCAACCCAATAAATACGATATATAGAGATACACAACTATTACTTTCTCTGTGAGGCAAATCAACCACTAACGAATAGGAGTGAAAAATCACCAAAACTTAGTACGTTCAATCTAATCAAGGTGAAAATACAATAACTAATGAAACAATGTCGCTAAGGATGAGAGGTCAAATGCACACTAGTGAGACTCTTATCAAGCCTATTGCAAAGACAAGATTTGATAAGTAAATTTCATCAATTTGGAGATCCACATGCACAACATATAAAAAGAAAAAGTTAATAAAATTTTCTAAGACAAACATTGGGAAATTTTCACTAGTTTTGGGCTAGCTACATGAAGATGGGAAAACAAATAGTGGTGTTGGAGAAATCCAAAATTTGATCATATGTGAGCACTCCATAAGTAGCTGGTTTCTAAGGATGGAAGGAAGAAGCTATCAAATTCATAATCAGTGAATATTATGAAGGAACATTATGTATGGGTTGACCATTCCAAATCATAGGGATACTCACAAAGGTGAGAATGTACCAAAAATAGAACACTCAAGTATATGGATTAAGATATTCATGGGGTTAACCCATGTGAAAAACATAAAGGGAATAATAATTAGTCAATTCAAAGAACAATATGTCAAGTAGGCATGTATCATTGTCTTCCTCTACCTTACACAGACTTGTAGAGAATCAAATGTTAAATTTAATATGGTGGAAGTTATAGAGAAAATAGAAAAGCATAAGAAGTTATTCAATGACATGGAGAACTTGGCTAAAATTATCAGGACAAATTGTAAGGAATTCCAAAATCATGAAAAGTGATATATTTTCCCTCATTAATCACATGGATGGCTACAAGTCATATTTATCCAATTGGAAAAATGACATTCACCAAGATGACTATGCTCATAATTTTCAATTTCAAATATTTTGTAAATAGTCGAAAGGGGATGACTAAAATTCTATCAGTTCATGAAATACCCAATCCTTGATCCTATTATGCTATGTTAATTTATTATCCTACTTGCTATGAGATTGATTTCTATGAGAGATCTTCATTAGTGTTATTAGTATATGTACAAATTATGTGTATGTTAGCTACATATCCACACCTCACACTTATGTGCTAGTATTCTATGGTATATTAATATGCTAGGTGATTGATTAATGATTAAACTTATGATAAGTCTTAAGTTTGATTTATGATCAATCTGTATTATACTTTAAGAATAACCTTATTATCTATTTAATATCAAATCAATATGAGTCCCTTTAACGACTCTTTGACTTTGATTGTATCAGTAATTGTTTGATTGAATATTTTACTAGGTATTAATTAAACTTGGTCATAGAGATGTGTCATGTCCTACCTTAGAAGAAGGTAAGGAACCACAACATTTATTTATGGGTTAGTAGGGTTGGTAAGATAGTAAGTGGATTGAGATATTATGGTGAGGAGGTGGAGGGGGAGGTATTATTAAATAGAGATAGGCGGGAAATAATGAGGGGATATATTTTTACTTTTGCAAGATGGATAAGTATTGGGGGTGAGGATTGGAAGGGGGAATTTTTGGGTCATTTTGTCATATTTGGTTTTAGAGAATTATTAAGGAAGGAGGAGAGGAAGAAAATGAGATGATTTGGAATTCAGAGGGTTTTGATTCTTGATAGAGATCAATGGAGATGTTGGGTACCTCATGATTGGTGCACTTGTTTTGGACACTACAATTATGGTTTTGGAATTGGGATCAAAGGGTTGTGGAACTTGTGGAGGTTCCCTAGGCGAGGAAGTTAGATAACTTGTTCCTAGTGTTGGCATTATGATAAAAGTGTTGTCCTTATTGGAAACTCACTCACAGGTCAATTCAGTTTTGATAAAAGGCAACTCACAGTACAACAGGAATATTCAGAGGTAACAGGGTAGAGGTATAGAAGAACAGGAAGATGGAACTAAGGTCTACTGATTCAAATAAAGAAGGTGAAGGAAAAGGTTGATGTAAAGCAGTTTAAGAAGTATATGCAGGTCCAATTAGTCAAAACGGCGTATACATGCTAGTACACAGAACAAAAAGAGGGTATATGTATACACGCACTCTCATAAGAGGAAAAGTGCATACAGGTTGGAAAATCAAGGTTTTCGTCCAAGGTATTTGGTCCAAGGTATTTGGTCCGAGGTATTTGGTCTGAGGTATTGATATGAGGTATTTGGTCCAAGGTAATGGTCCTAAGTAGTTTTGGCCCGAGGTATTGAGAAAGGTCTAAAACTATATAAGGAGGAGAAGATCATTAGGCTAGGGTGTGCAAGTGAATGGTTTTATAATGAATACTTTTATCTAAAGTATATTTTATGTTGCAGGGGCTACGTTAGTGATTTGATTTGAAATATTTTGTGCACCTTGAATTCTTCTTGAGATCTTTTCTTAGATCCACAATTTCAGATTCTAGATTTTCATTGTGTTTTTCTATTTCAGCAAGTTGGTGTGTCAAAGTATCTATGGTCATATTCTTTTATTCTACATAGATTTTGAGTTTAGTGATTTCTTCAAGAAAGTCTTCCTCTTCTACTGCATCCAAAAAATCATCATTGTCATAAGCCATGAGTAGTCTATAATCTTTTTCAGTTTCATCTTCATCACTATTAGATAAATCATCACTATCTTCATGCGTATAGTAAATCCTTCTATTGACAACCTATTTTCTATTTCCTTTTGCATATTCCTTCCCTTTTTCATATTTATCTTTATGAGGAAATTTGGCAACATAGTGATCGACTCTACCACAAGCAAAGCATTTGAAAGGTAGCTTACCTCTTAATCTTCCAGAACCCCCTTGAAGCTTCTTGACAAAATTTAACTCATTTTCTTCTTTTGAAATGTGTCCTCATTCATTGTTAGCTTCCTTTTCTTTTCCCTTTGTTGATGCTTTAAATGTGGCTTCTCTCATATCTGATGGAACTCCTTTTCTCATTTCAAAGGCAGGTTAGGATTCCATGAAGTTCAGTCATAGTGATAGTCTAAAGATCCTGTTTTTCTTCTATGGAAAATACTTTTGACTCAAATTTAGAAGACAAAGATCTAAAAATTTTCTCAACTAAAGTAACTTCCTTTATCTCTTCACCCAGATTCTTCATACAATTAACAATCTCATCTATACGTAAAAGGTAACTAGCAACACTTTTATCACTATGCATCTTAAGAGTTTCATACTGAATTCTGAGAGTTTGAAGCTTAGTACGTTTTACCTGAGAGTCTCCTTCATAGCTCTGAATGATTTTGTCCCATATCTCTTTGGATGTTTTGAGCTACATGACCTTGACAAATTTTGATTGAGGCAGACTTCCCAATAACGTATTGACAGCTTTGGCAATGGTTTCGTATAACTTCTTACTTGCAAAGTTTGTAGGAATTATTGCTGGAAATTGATATTCTCCTTCCACAATTTCCCAAACATCAGCTCCAAGCGATTGTAGATAGGCTTTGGTTCTTATTTTCCAATATACTAAGTTGCTCCCATTGAAGATTAGTGGTTTGATAGATCCCATGACTTCATGATTATTCATCTTGAAGATATTCCTTCAAGCGATCAAGCTTCTTCTGAAGGACCTACTTTGATACCAATTGTTGGAAATAATACTGAGAGGGGGGGTCAATCAGTGTTATCAAATCAATAGTTTTTCATGTCCTAATCAAATTTGTATATGCTACTTCTGTAAAGTGAACTAGCATGTACACGCTACTGTGATTAGAGAAACTAGCGTACCTAGAGAACTTGTGATTTAGTTAATTTATCATGTGTTGATCTATAACCAGTGCATCAGTAACTTATTAAATAGTGCAGTAAAAATAGAATAAACCATCACAAATAAGCAACACACATGAACACCAAGATTTAAGGTGGAAACCCAATGTGGGTGAAAACCACTTGTTGTTGTCATCTTTGTCTTCTTTTAATAATAAGAAAATATGTTTACAATCTTGTACTGGTGCAGACTCATACCAATATGCAGGCACCCACCTGCAAAAGGCTACAACCTTCTCTTGCTTTCCAACTTCTGCTGGAAGGGAGATACGACCCCCTAGCTCTTGTACCAGCCAATGTGTTTACTAGTATGCAAGCGCCGACCTACAGCAAGCTATGACCTTCTCTCATCCTCCAGGGACCATGTTTCATAAATTTCATACTGGACCCATCAAGACTTTCAAACTGCATCAACCAATAATCAGTTAATCTGATCATTGAGATCACTCAGATCACTGTCACCAGAACACTGCGCTGAACCTAGAAACATGCATCATCATTCAGAACCAGATGTAACCTCAAAAATCATGCATCAGAATGTGCACGCTACTTTACTGAACCCAAACTACATGTATATGCTACTTCCTTCAATAAATCCTGCATATACCTTCAAAACTCCTGAAACCTAAAACCTCTGAATCAAGTCTGTAACAACCAGCAATATACTAAACATCTATTGTCAATTTACATAGCTTCACATAGGCAGTAACAGAGATCACCCTACTTATACAATCAATCAATCAGATATCAAACTCCTTATGCATTTAGTTTTACTTTCATATCTAAGGACACTTCATTGGCAGACAACAGTAAAACAACATAACTGATCTGATAGATCAATCAGACATAAAGACAAGGATTTTCTTTTTTATACACTACTTGGATGAGTATAACCTATGTGTACATGCACTTTTACCAAGATGAACAAACATACAGATCTATAAATATTAACTCATAACTTTGTTGTTATTCTAGACTTCAGACAAACCCCGATCATGACCTTTAAAGAATAAAACAGGTGTACACAATTAGATCTGGCCCAACCAATATCAGATCACTCAATGATAAGTCATTTCAAGTCTCGTGATCTCGATCCAACATTGAATTCAAGGTGCACAAAATATTTCAAATCAAATCACTAACGTAGCCCCTGCAACATAAAATATACTTTAGATAAAAGTATTCATTATAAAACCATTCACTTGCACACCCTAGCCTAATGATCTTCTCCTCCTTATATAGTTTTAGACCTTTCTCAATACCTCGGGCCAAAACTACTTAGGACCATTACCTTGGACCAAATACCTCATATCAATACCTCAGACCAAATACCTCGGACCAAATACCTTGGACCAAATACCTTGGACGAAAACCTTGATTTTCCAACTTGTATGCACTTTTCCTCTTATGAGAGTGCGTGTATACATATACCCTCTTTTTGTTCTGTGTACTAGCATGTATACGCCGTTTTGACTAATTGGACCTGCATATACTTCTTAAACTGCTATACATCAACCTTTTCCTTCACCTTCTTTATTTGAATCAGTAGACCTTAGTTCCATCTTCCTGTTCTTCTATACCTCTACCCTGTTACCTCTGAATATTCCTGTTGTACTGTGAGTTGCCTTTTATCAAAACTGAATTGACCTGTGAGTGAGTTTCCAATAAGGACAACACTTTTATCATAATGCCAACACTAGGAACAAGTTATCTAACTTCCTCGCCTAGGGAACCTCCACAAGTTCCACAACCCTTTGATCCCAATTCCAAAACCATAATTGTAGTGTCCAAAACAAGTGCACCAATCATGAGGTACCCAACATCTCCATTGATCTCTATCAAGAATCAAAACCCTCTGAATTCCAAATCATCTCATTTTCTTCCTCTCCTCCTTCCTTAATAATTCTCTAAAACCAAATATGACAAAATGACCCAAAAATTCCCCCTTCCAATCCTCACCCCCAATACTTATCCATCTTGCAAAAGTAAAAATATATCCCCTCATTATTTCCCGCCTATCTCTATTTAATAATACCTCCCCCTCCACCTCCTCACCATAATATCTCAATCCACTTACTATCTTACCAACCCTACTAACCCATAAATAAATGTTGTGGTTCCTTACCTTCTTCTAAGGTAGGACATGACACATCTCTATGACCAAGTTTAATTAATACCTAGTAAAATATTCAATCAAACAATTACTGATACAATCAAAGTCAAAGAGTCGTTAAAGGGACTCATATTGATTTGATATTAAATAGATAATAAGGTTATTCTTAAAGTATAATACAGATTGATCATAAATCAAACTTAAGACTTATCATAAGTTTAATCATTAATCAATCACCTAGCATATTAATATACCATAGAATACTAGCACATAAGTGTGAGGTGTGGATATGTAGCTAACATACACATAATTTGTACATATACTAATAACACTAATGAAGATCTCTCATAGAAATCAATCTCATAGCAAGTAGGATAATAAATTAACATAGCATAATAGGATCAAGGATTGGGTATTTCATGAACTGATAGAATTTTAGTCATCCCCTTTCGACTATTTACAAAATATTTGAAATTGAAAATTATGAGCATAGTCATCTTGGTGAATGTCATTTTTCCAATTGGATAAATATGACTTGTAGCCATCCATGTGATTAATGAGGGAAAATATATCACTTTTCATGATTTTGGAATTCCTTACAATTTGTCCTGATAATTTTAGCCAAGTTCTCCATGTCATTGAATAACTTCTTATGCTTTTCTATTTTCTCTATAACTTCCACCATATTAAATTTAACATTTGATTCTCTACAAGTCTGTGTAAGGTAGAGGAAGACAATGATACATGCCTACTTGACATATTGTTCTTTGAATTGACTAATTATTATTCCCTTTATGTTTTTCACATGGGTTAACCCCATGAATATCTTAATCCATATACTTGAGTGTTCTATTTTTGGTACATTCTCACCTTTGTGAGTATCCCTATGATTTGGAATGGTCAACCCATACATAATGTTCCTTCATAATATTCACTGATTATGAATTTGATAGCTTCTTCCTTCCATCCTTAGAAACCAGCTACTTATGGAGTGCTCACATATGATCAAATTTTGGATTTCTCCAACACCACTATTTGTTTTCCCATCTTCATGTAGCTAGCCCAAAACTAGTGAAAATTTCCCAATGTTTGTCTTAGAAAATTTTATTAACTTTTTCTTTTTATATGTTGTGCATGTGGATCTCCAAATTGATGAAATTTACTTATCAAATCTTGTCTTTGCAATAGGCTTGATAAGAGTCTCACTAGTGTGCATTTGACCTCTCATCCTTAGCGACATTGTTTCATTAGTTATTGTATTTTCACCTTGATTAGATTGAACGTACTAAGTTTTGGTGATTTTTCACTCCTATTCGTTAGTGGTTGATTTGCCTCACAGAGAAAGTAATAGTTGTGTATCTCTATATATCGTATTTATTGGGTTGGATGAATTGCAATTGTGCATGAAAATTCCACGTCAATGTTCTTTGATAAATGTTTCATGCAAGTGTTATGTGGGATCAGTGAGAATTTATTGGTTAATTTCCTTTATTCTTTACTCGATCGAGTCAATTGGATTATTCTGGATGGTTTCTCCCATGCATTCATTTTTCTTCCTTGATCAATTTTATTGGTGCAGTCAATTATTTTCTCATGTTGATTCTATTACCACCAATCATTACTTTTCCTTGGTAAGTTTTGTTGACATGGTTAATTATTTTGGTCTAGTTGATATTTTAACAATGTAGTTGATTTTATTATCATGGAAAATACTCTTGGTCTATTCCATTTTTTTGTCATGGTTGATTCTCATCACATGGTTGGTTTTGGTACCTATTATCTAATTTTTTCACTAGGTCTCTTAATTCATCCTACTCACTCGATTTTTTCCCTTAATTTCCTGTTAAACAAATATATGTGGTCTTCATTTTTCACTTATGAGTAGCTCCTTGGGTTATTAAGTATTCCCATGTTTCTTTCATGTGTCTCTTCCAATAAAAGAGATTGGACTAGAATCTTATCATTGATTACCTTCTTTAAGCAAGAAACATGGAAGATCAGATGTACACGTGAAGATGGAGGAAGCTCCAATTTGTATTCCATAATTCCAATCCTTTGCAACACCTTATAGGGGACATAATGCCTCAAACCTAATTTATTGTTCTTCTTTTCTTACTTGAGGGACATCTATTTATCTAGTTGTGGTCTCATAAATACCCAATCCACCACTTTGAAATCCCTTTCACTATGATGTTGATATGCATGTTGTTTCATTCTATTTTGTTCCATAACTAAGTTGTCCTTCAATAGTTTGAGAACCTCTTGTTGGTGTTGGGTGTGGTCCTCTATTGCTTGCACCTTTATAGTCCCTTTCAAGGGTGTTTTGATGGATTCAAAGGATGATATCCATAAAGCGCCATAAATTGTGATAGTTTTTATGAAGCATGGAAGGATTTGTTGTTCAACTATTCTACCAAGGGAGACCATTTGACCTATTGTGTTTTTTTATTAAATGAAAAACAGTGTAGATATCCTTCTAAACATTAATTTACAATCTCAGTTTTTTCATCAAATTGAGGATGGTAAGATGAGTTGTAAGCTAATTGCATACCCAAATTCATCTTTCATTGGACTATTTCCATGAATTCTTCTACCATATTACTTCATTCAAAGGGATGAGAAAGAGAGCAAAAGTGATCATACTTTAGCATTCGATCTACCATTACCATAACGACAGTATTTCCTTTAGATTTAGGTAAACCTATAATAACATCCATTGGTACTTCTTCCTAAAGTTAGCTTCATATGGCTAATGGCTAAAGGATCCTTGGGATTTTGAGGGTCTCTACTTTATTTTGTTGGCATACCACACATTCCACAACAAAATTTTGCACACAAGCTTTAAGATTGATCCAGGTCCAAGTGTGACAAAGGACCCTTCCAAGACCTTTTACTTTCGCGATGTGTTAAATTACATTTTTGAAAGAACATGAATGAATACATATGCATGCTGTAAAGAAGAGGAACATGTCAATCATCAACACATGAAAACATAAGTCATTGATGACGGAGTTCGTCCAGGAGGGACTACGTCTCTGGGCCCTAGTGTTAAGATGGTGTAGGTCGCCGCATTAAGTGTCGTCAATAGTGATGATGTATATAAGAGGTGATGTCGATATCATACAAGGAAAATACCCTCACGCGAGAGTAGCACCAAGAGATGTTCCACTACAGGAACTCTCAGTCAAAAAGGACTCCTGTTAGTATGACATAAAACTCATGCATGATGAGCATCCTGCCAACATGGCATTAAAGGGATCTCAATGCAAACATACATGGCGACAACATGAGTATCCCATCAACATACAGCAAAAGGGATCTCAAAACACAACATGATGAATCATGACAACAAGTACATCACACCTATGATTCTGCATCACATCAAGGAGGAATCATGAAGCAAGTATGAAAACAAGATCCCACATAAAACATCAAATATGGATCTGTGCAGCAAAATGTATAGCAAAATAAGTACATGAACACACTGCATATACCTCAAATCCAGGGGCCATTTGAAGAAGAGGATGTCAAACTACTAAAGTTGTTTGTGCCATCGATATCACAATGTCGA
Source organism: Pinus taeda (assembly GCA_000404065.3). Lineage (NCBI taxonomy): Eukaryota > Viridiplantae > Streptophyta > Pinopsida > Pinales > Pinaceae > Pinus > Pinus taeda. The sequence goes on from APFE030018371.1 coordinate 13,916, forward strand.
ATCTCAAGAAATGGTTGCTTACACATGAATGCTGACACTTGCACTCCACATTGAAAAGTTACCAAAAAATAGAATGAGTAAATGAAAAATATGAACACAACAATAGATTTGTGGCATCGAATAGTGAAAAGTCGACTGTCAAATCTCTGAATTCTGTGAAGGTGAGAATCTGGGGCTCAAGGAATCTTTTACATTCCCCCTAAATTCCTCAAAGATTCCCTCCTCCGGGTCCTCTGCAAATCGGTTGCTCAGATCAGGAAACTGACTATGCCATTGGGTTCGTGTTGCCGAGAGGTGTAAGATCGCCATAAAGTTTGCCCAATTTGGACACTACAAAAATTTCACCCTCTTGGAAATTTTGCTCAGTCATGGTTCCACCTACATAAAAATTAACTTTTCCTTGTTTTCCGTGCCCACTCCTGGTTCCTCCATTTTCCCCCATGCCCTCCTGTGCAAATAAAAGTTGGGTTTTTATATAAATTAAAGGGCATATAGAACAAGAAAGTTTGTTTGGGCGCAACGGTTGAGGCAAATTGTTGAGGAGGGGTCGAGGGATGAAATCTCACCCATCCTTTTTTTATTACATGAAAACCATATGTATTTAATTTGGGGGTTGGGTCTGCCTTAGGTGACTGGCCCCATAACTCCCGCAACCAAAAGGGTGCATTAACTGTTTTTATGTACCGTGGATTATATATGAGGGTTGGCACATTTATTGGGTGCATTAATGTTTTTTGTGAGGCGCATTGAATGGATGGGCTATTGCTTGTTTCTTGTGAGGTTGGTGAGGGTGTCCGGAGGTGAGCTAGCCACACCAGCCACGCAGGTTCAAGCCCCACCACCCTCAGCTTAATGTTATGTGGCAATGTATGTGCAATGGGGTGTGGGCCGGGTCCACTGGAGGTGGTCCGCCCACCACCCTTTAATACTTATGTTTAATATATATGCAGTGGGTATGGGGGTTGGAGGATCCGGTGGGGTCATGGTTGTCGACCCCTATATATTCTCTTAATAAAGTTTTTATATGTAGTTTTGGGGGTGGTGGCCCGCCACCTCATTCATAATTTTTTATTTATATTTAACATAAAATATATTTTCGAATTTGTCTAATATAGGGGATATTAGACAAATTAATGATCCCACAAATTCGTACACTTTCGGGAGCTAGATTCCATGCTCAAGGCTTGGTCAATTTATAGGGCACTTAAACGTGGTGTTGGGACTCAGAAATGTCATATTTTCATTCACCTTTTTCTTCAGTATTCCTTACATTTCATCATCCCATTAACCTTTTATCATATCATTTTCATACATACATTTGGGTTTCACCTTCTTATTTTCCATTTTATTCAGTTTTGTATTACAAGTGAATTCATGATTAAATATTAGAAAATATACATATTTTTATATATATCTCAAGAATATGTGAGTTTTGTAATGTGTAGGAAATATGTGAAGAATTAATTCCAAGAGACTTATCCATATCTCCTCCACCATATTAAGGAGATAATTATGCAAGCCTATTCCTAAGGATAAAATCATGGAGGATTTAGTTGGCATATCTTATCCAATTCCTAAGGAGAAAATCATGGAGGATTTGGTTGGCATATCTTATCCAATTCCTAAGGAGAAATGCATGGAGGATTTGGTTGGCATATCTTATCCAAGATATGTGAGAGATTTATGGAGGATTCAAAGGGATCATATTTTGTAATAATGGGAAAGTAGTTAAAAATGCTTGAGAGATTTGTGGGATCATATCTTGTAATAATGGGAAATTAGTTGAGGGTGCTTGAGAGAATATTGGATATGTAATTATGAGAAGGTTATCTTCCTCATGTATATAAGAGAGTGCTCTCTCTTCTTTTGAATAATGAAGAATGAATAATGAATAATGGGAATTCTTAGTTTTTCATCTTTTATTGTTATGCTTTCATGATTTGTAATTTGATTCTTATAATATAATTTGAGATAGTTTTATTGTTGTGAGCTCACATATGTTGTTTTTCATTCAATTCTTCACATGTTGCAATGCTTTTCCTTTATGCAATTTCCTACTTTCATAGTTAATGTTTCAATGCCTTCTTAGATTAATTTAATTCCAGTAATTTAGATTAAATTAGTTCCACTTCAATCCTGCATATATAGTGCATGTGTCTCGTAAGTCTACGGACCTCGAATTGAAAAATTAAATAGTTGGGCAAGTACTACAACAGAATTAAACGAACATATTTTCACCCAACATTTTGGCGTCGTTGCCGGGGAGGCACGATGGATTGAAGTTTAGTTTGATTTTTCATGCAACTATGTTTAGACATATTCCTAACTCTGAGGTGTTAAGGTGATAAGACGTGGGGAACAACCTACGCATCGCATTCGAGATACCGTAACGGGCTCGACCTCTTATGGATCAGGGCATGTAGGGTGTGTTTACATTTATGAAAGTGTGAATTTCAATTTCTGCAAGTGTGTTTGATTTTCGCAACTGTGAAGAGTGTTTGATGAATTCATGGTTCATGGTTGTAATTGAAGAATTCAATTACTAAATTAATGAGAAGTCCTTGTAAGAGGGTTTAATTGAGTATTGAATTCAAGACTATTTCTGTGGTCCTTTAGTTTTTAATTCAATTTTTAGTGTGCTGATTTTTTTTGTTTTTTTTAGAATCTCTTTCAACATGGTTTAACAATGAGTTTCAGCTTGGAACTACTCATTCAGATCCTAGCAGAAGTCGGGATCTCTTCTTCCTTGGAAGAGGAGATCTTGACAAGAAATAAATGTTCAACTACTCCCCAAGAAATAAATGAAGATTCAACATCTGAAGAATCCTGCGTATCTGATGGCGAACAATCATTCGAACAGGAGATCGAGGAAGAAGAACAACAGATCAGAGTAGAAGAACAGGAGTTACAACATGATCTAAGTGAGAGAATTGTGCTTATCAAAGCTTTATCGAACAATGGTTCTAGGTAAGTACTAGATTGGATTCATCTTTTTATTTTTTAGTTGATTTGCAGTTACAGAAACTAGACTCATTCACTTTCAAATATTTTCATCCATCATTTAAAAAATTGCTACTGGATATATTGTTGTTACTGCTACGTGACTGGCTTCATTGGAAGTTTAATTACACGTAACTAATTTTTTCCTAATTAGTATAGAGTAGGTAGGCTTTTATTTTTTAGTTTTTGCTTTCATTTCCAGTTTTGCTTAGAATAAGTATGCTCTTCTCCACGCTTAGTGCGATCGCGAGGATCAGAAAATAGGGATGATTTAGACTAATTTCAAGAATAAATTCTTGTTTTGCAATATGCTTCATCACCAACATCTTTCAATATGCAAACTATTATGTCCATTTGTTAAAAATAATTAAGAGAAAGTTTAGTTTCTTTCTCAACTTTAGTTTTTCATTGATTAAGAAAAATAAAAATTTAAAAATTTAAAAAATTAAATTTAAAAACTAACCATTTTTGTTTTTAAAGATAGGATTACCATTTTTGTTTTTTAAAGATAGGATTAATTTTTTAGACTTTTAATAATAAAAATAGAGCAGTGAGAGGCCATCTTATCTTGGCGCTGGAAATTGAGCAAGAGCTTAATGATCTTCGTAGGAAAACAAAAAAAAAATGATCTTCGTTGGATTTTCAGGGCTTTGTTTCCTTGAACTTTTCATCCAAAAATTCTTCATAGATTTGTACAAATGGAAAGAAAATCGCTTTGTTGGATACTTCTGGTTTTCGTGGTGAGCTCTTCATTGATTGCATTAGCAAATGCGGCAGCATCAGAACCTACTTATTGTGATTTGGATACCAGCTACCCAGTGAAGGTTAAATCGGTGGATAACAATCCTAATCCAGTTGTGAGCGGCGCTCCGACCACATTTAGGATTTCTGCAATTTCGGACGAGGCCCTTTCTGGTGGAAAATTGAGTATTGATTTCTTTTTTTTATGGAGTACGTGTCCATACAGAAAGTCATGATCTTTGTACCAAGACAACATGCCCGATAGAGCAAGGAAGTTTTGTACTTACACATTCTCAGAGTTTGCCAGGATTCACTCCACCTGGCTCATATAAGCTCAAGATGAAGTTGATTGATGCCAATGACAATCAATTGACTTGTGTTAATATCGGCTTCAAAGTTGTTCGTGGTAGCCTAATTGACCAAATTTGAGGCACAGTGACTGCAAGACTGCTAGAGACAATTTGATTACTTATTGCTGAATTCTGATCAGAAATTTTAGATTAGTTTTGGATCTCATAATGTATTGGTTATTTCTTTGACTTGTATGCATCTCTATATGATTTCCTGCGGCATCATTATAATTAGAATGTATCCTTTGGTTTGTATTACATATCCGTGGAGAATTGATTGGCAATATTTTGACTGAGACTGTAATGGCTCTGGATCCTCCCTCCACGTGTCGATCCTCTTGCTTATGCATGGTACAAATTATAAATAAAAACATGTCATAATTTTCTTTGGAAGATAACTCATTTATATCGACATAAATAATAAATTAAAAAACGAACAATTTTCTATTTATTAAAAAAAAAACAATATAATATATATTATATATATATATATATATATATATAATATATATATATATATATATATATATATATATTATAAATTCCCTCATTCATAAACTAACTACTCGTTCCCTAACAAAGACAAACGCCTTTTCAAATGTTTTCAATCAATTTTCCTACAAACTAATAAAAACATCTTGAAAAAGTATTGCACAATCAATGAGTACATTGCATGGGGACATGTAACATTTCTAGTTGGGGGGAAATAAAAGTAGATTTTTTTTTTTGTGAATTTACGAGCAAAAGTTAGGATGCATATACTAACAAGTGAAATGAGATTGGTGTTATGTGTAGGACAACGAGAAGCTTATGCAGAAAGCTAAACATTACAAGGCGACACCTTTTTCATCCACAATTAGAGTAGTTTCGGAAAATAATTAAAAATGGACATTTCATAAATTCTTGAAAATGAGCTAATTTGTTTTTGAGTCACTTCATACAGGAATGATCGATGGAGATGGCACACAAAGGTGACAATTTTTATGCAGGAATGGTGCTAAGTTTTTAAGAGTGAAGACAATCTAATGCAAAAGTGATTTTTCAAAATCACAATGAAACATGCATCATTGGACGCTTGAAGGAACTAATTCTTCACTGCACATATCATGACATTTTCCACTACACAAAAATCTTTTTGTGTCATGATTACTCCCCATTTTCCTTCCAAACGCCTAGACCATCCTTGTGTTGCAGCCCATCTTCCATTTCCTTATCTTTCACGACTTCATGCACGCCTATTTTTCTGAATCGCATACATCCCTTTATCCTTTTCAGTTTATTTTTTCCTTCTAGTTTGCCTTCTGAATAAAACTCATTCCCTTTCCATGATTACATTGCATTGATTTCCTAGCCATGATGATCCACACTACTTGACCATGAGTTCTTTCCATTTATAGTCCTACCAAATCTTTTTGTACAAACTCGCATTGACTGATGTGGGATTCCTTAAGGCCCACCTTTCAACAAGTCTTGCCCCATCAACATCAGCACCTTATCTGGGAAATAGACTAGAGTTCCTTTTGAGTACCTAGAGGCTTGCATGCCTTAATGGCAAGTTCTCTCGTTGGCGATCATGGGAATACATCAATGTCCCTTGATCTTTAGATCTTGCAAGTGGCTCGACCTCGACACATCCATTCGCACTTCGCAAGATGTACTCCGATACCTTGGCACTCATTGACATCAATGATGAGTTGCCTCACATTGGTTAATGGCATACATCAATGGCCGCTAATCCAATGATTTCTATTCATGCTCAACATCAACAAATTCATTCGCATATTTAGAATTGTACCATCGGGTTTGTATCAGGTGAAGATAATACACTTTTTCACGACTCCCTCAGCAGTTGCAGCAACATGCATTCTGATCTACGAGAGTACCACAGTTCCACTTTCATCATTTATCTTTTCCATGATTCAGCATCAGCAGTTCAAATTCCTTAATTTCCCAGGCTCCAGTAACAACAACATCAGTCACATTTTCCTGATCCAGCAGCAGTAGCAGCTACTTTCCTATTGCATAGTTCATCATTCTTGGGTAAGTAGAGGTATGTTGCTTTCTAATCTTTAATCATGCAATTCCTTATATGCTAACTTGAATATTTTGGAAAATTCCCTCACCATGCTACATTTCCTTTCATGAGCCATGTCAAGTTGCATGAGGACACCCAACCAATTCAGTTGAGGGGGGGAGAACTATATTCACTACATATTCACTTCCATGATTCCATTTCTTCACCACACTACATATTCACTTCCATGATTCCATTTCTTCACCACTATCACTCCATTTTTTCTCATTTACCATTCACCAACATTTATTTTCCAATGATACTTTGTTGCACTTTGCTTCATACGCAATATTGGCATGCTTCATTAATATTACAAAAGGGCTTTCTTATGCACATTATATGATTTCCAGTGAGTGTTTACATTATTATTGAAGAAAAGAGAACAGAAAACAAAATGAATGTTGTTAACACAAGAAACAACATT
>APFE030018371.1:20647-42279 GCA_000404065.3 Pinus taeda
ATTCTTTGTATTCATGGTTGTCACACAAGAACCAACCATAAGAAAATGTGAATTGTTACTCATGTCTTTCACATATCCTGGAAACATTCATTATTAAAAGACATCATCATGTAAAGCCAAAGTTCAAAATGCCAAATGTTCTTAAAGAGACCCATGCATGGTTGCATGAGGACATGCAACAAGCTCAGTTGGGGAGGATGTTGGGACTCAGAAATGTCATATTTTCATTCACCTTTTTCTTCAGTATTCCTTACATTTCATCATCCCATTAACCTTTTATCATATCATTTTCATACATACATTTGGGTTACACCTTCTTATTTTCCATTTTATTCAGTTTTGTATTACAAGTGAATTCATGATTAAATATTAGAAAATATACATATTTTTATATATATCTCAAGAATATGTGAGTTTTGTAATGTGTAGGAAATATGTGAAGAATTAATTCCAAGAGACTTATCCATATCTCCTCCACCATATTAAGGAGATAATTATGCAAACCTATTCCTAAGGAGAAAATCATGGAGGATTTGGTTGGCATATCTTATCCAATTCCTAAGGAGAAAATCATGGAGGATTTGGTTGGCATATCTTATCCAATTCCTAAGGAGAAAAACATGGAGGATTTGGTTGGCATATCTTATCCAAGATATGTGAGAGATTTATGGAGGATTCAAAGGGATCATATTTTGTAATAATGGGAAAGTAGTTAAAAATTCTTGAGAGATTTGTGGGATCATATCTTGTAATAATCGGAAATTAGTTGAGAGTGCTTGAGAGAATATTGGATATGTAATTATGAGAAGGTTATCTTCCTCATATATATAAGAGAGTGCTCTCTCTTCATTTGAATAATGAAGAATGAATAATGAATAATGGGAATTCTTAGTTTTTCATCTTTTATTGTTATGCTTTCATGATTTTTAATTTGATTCTTGTAATATAATTTGAGATAGTTTTATTGTTGTGAGCTCACATATGTTGTTTGTCATTCAATTCTTCACATGTTGCATTGCTTTTCCTTTATGCAATTTCCTGCTTTCATAGTTAATGTTTCAATGCCTTCTTAGATTAATTTAATTCCAGTAATTTAGATTAAATTAGTTCCACTTCAGTCCTACATATATAGTGCATGCATCTCGTAAGTCTACAGACCTCGGATTGACAAATTAAATAGTTGGGCAAGTACAACAACAAAATTAAACGAACATATTTTCACCCAACACGTGGCTACCCAACTTTGACTAGAACTTTGACTGGCATGTTCTCCCTCATACAAGCTCGGATTGATGAACCGTTTGCACCGCCGCGATCAAGATGATAAGATCTACACTCTAGTCCTAGTTTGAAAACATTTTGATCCCTTTGATTTTCAAGCTTTCATAAGCCCTCTTTGTCTAGGTGTGTTTCTGGAGCCACCTAGATCAATCCTCCCCACTGAGGAGCTTTTGGTCCTCCAAAAGCATGAAAAATAATCTACAACTTCTTTGTACCTTGTCTACATCCCAAGTGTCCTGAATGGTCTCACTTCCATCTCCTTCACCTTTGTTCTTTGGAGCCTTAAGCAATGAGCCAACACTTGCAACCTGTAGTACATTGTTTTGCAAATTACATGCTTGTCTTGAATGACCAACTAATGACCCAAGCATCCCACACTTGCCATGAGTTTATAGCACATACTCGGTGGTCAAATTTACATCAAGATGGATGCAACACCCCAGCTATGAAAACAAGGCCAACATATCATTTTTCCTTCAACAAGTGATAGAAAACACATCATCACTGCAACGATTTACAAAGATAAGGCCAAACACTAATTTTTCTTTGACAAGTGATGGAAACACGACATCACTTTCACAGTTTATCATGCAACTCAAAATAATGCCACACATCATTGTTGTTGAACAAGTGATGGAAAACACATCATCACTTTTACATTTTAAAATGAAACAAATGATTTACAAAAGAACGACCATGACAAGACAACGTATTTAGAAACCATTTTTCACTTATCAAGGTGAATCGGTTGCCTCCTTGTGGTGCATTCGATGATCGAACAACTGCTTCACCTGGTTCATGCATCAACACTTTGTCTTTCAGGTGTTGCTCTCGATGGAGCCTCCAACATGTGGCTCTTTGATGGCCACTTCTGTCACAATCACTGTAATAGTTCTTCTTCCTCCAGATCTATTTAACATGTTTCTTTACCTAATGTTGAGAGGGTCTTTCATGCCTCTTCTTTGTTTGTACTGTTATTCTTTTCCAACACTTAGAAAATGTATGGTTATGTAATCCACAAAAGGTACATGTCTTTTGATTCCATGACCTATCTCCATCATTAACAACATGATTATAATCAAAATGAACATTTTAATGTCGAGAGTGGTTATACCTTTCCTTGCCATCTCTGGTGTAAGTATGGCAATGAGAGCTTGCCTCGGCTCTTTCCCTGCAATGGAAACTACCATGGGATGATGGGGATGTGTTCCCATCATTCTCTTTCCTCAAAGATTTCGACGGTGTCTCGGAAGAATCTGACACCTTCAAGCATTATCCCTTGGTTTATCTCAAGCCTCCAAATTGAGGTCTTTGCACAACCTCCAATGGTTTATTTATGCCTTGGTTATTAACAAGATGTTCTTTTTCCTCCTCATGCCTCGTCCTCGTAAGGAGCCTCATGTTTGTCTCTGTAATTGGGATCTCCAAATCTCCAACGGAAAGCATACTATGGGAAGACGAAACCAAAAGGAAATCAACATCTTTTACCTCCTCTGTTGATTTGGAAAGAACTGATGAGGGCCTCTCATCATATGTTGTTGGTGGTTCACTTGTTGTCTCAGTGCATTCCCCAACTTCCTTTTTGACATACCCAAGTCCTACTTGATGGGGTAATTCTTCTACTTTGATGGGGTTGACAATTCCTTAGCCATTAATGCCCAAGCCTTTTCCTTCATACCCTATTCTCTTCAAGAATTTAGAGCCAATTCATGTGGTAAGATTTTCAAAAATAGCGAAATCATCATCAGGACACATACATGAATTTAGAGAATTACTTTTTACCTCACATGGGTCACGCTATAGCTTTTCCAAGGCCTCATCCTTAGCTTGTAGCTGTTGTAGCAAAATTTGTTTCTCCTCTTTCTCTTCATGTAGACGCATCTTCAATTCAGTGTTATCGGTTTGAAGATTTTGGTTGTTGTGCTTCAGTTCTTCCAAGGCCTCTTCCGTGGCTTGCAACTGAAGTTGCAATCGCTCCTTTTCCTCTGTCTCTTTCTGTAGAGTTTCATACATTATTTCCACCCTTTTGGAAATTTTGAGCATGGTTTTGTACATTTCTTTTTCATCCTCTGTCGCTGCACATTCCATTGTTCATGCTTGCAATTCACATACACACAAACACTACTCTGATACCACTTGATCCAGGTCCGGGTGTGACAAAGGACCCTTCCAAGAACTTTTACTTTTGTGATGTGTTAAGTTGTATTTTTAAAAGAACATGAATGAATACATCTACATGTTGTAAGGAAGAGGAACATGTCAATCATCAACACGTGAAAAAATAAGTCATTGATAATAGATTTTGTCCAGGAGGGACTATGTCTCCAGCCCCTAGTGTCAAGCTGCTGTAGGTCGCTGCATTAAGTGTTGTCAATAGTGATGATGTACATAAGAGGTGATGTCACTATCATACAAGGAAAATACCCTCATGCAGGAGTGGTGCCAAGAGATGTTCCACTACAGCAACTCTCAGTCAAAAAGGACTCCTATCAGTATGACATAAAACTCATGCATGATGAGCATCCCACCAACATGGCATAAAAGGGATCTCAATGCAAACATACATGGCGACAACATGAGTATCCCATCAACATACAACAAAAGGGATCTCAAAACACAACATGACAAATCATGACAACAAGTACATCATACATATGATTCCACATCACATCAAGCAGGAATAATGAAGCAAGTATGAAAACAAGATCCCACATCAAACATCAAATAGGGATTTGTGCAACACAATGCATAGCAAAAGAAGTACATGAACACACTTCATATACCTCACATCCAAGGGCCATCTGAAGAAGAGGATGTCAAACTGCTGAAGCTATTCATGCCATCAATCTCACGGCATTGAATCTCATGAAATGGTTGCTCGCACATGAATGTTGACACTTGCACTCCACATTGAAAAGTGGATGAAAATAGAATGAGAAAATAAAAAATATGAACACATCATTAAATTTGTGGCGTCGAATAGTGCAAAATCGACTGTCAAATTTCTAAATTCTGAGAAAGTGAGAATTTGGAGCTCAAGGAGTCTTTTAGATTCCCCCTATATTCCTCAAAGATTCTCTCCTCCAGGTCCTTTGCAAATCGGCTGCTCAAATCAAGAAACTAACATCGCCATCAGGTTCATGTTACCGAGAGCTATAAGATCGACATAAAGTTTGTCCAATTTGGACACTGCAAAAATTTCACCGTCTTGGAAATTTTGCTCAGTCATGGTTCCACCTACATAAAAAATTAATTAAAAAATTAACTCTGCCTCATTTTCTGTGCCCACTCCTGGTTCCTCCATCTGCCCCCATGCCCTCCTATGTAAATAAAAGTTGGGTTTTTATATAAATTAAAGGGCGGATAGAACAAGAAAGTTTGTTTGGGCGCAACAGTTAAGTTAAGCAAATCATTGAGGAGGGATCGGGGGATCAAATACCACCCCTCCTTTTTTTATTACATAAGAACCATATGTATTTAATTTGGGGGTTGGGTCCACCTGGGGCAGCCCGCCCCATAACTCCCGCAACCAAAAGGGTGCATTAACTATTTGATGTACCATGGACTATATATGAGGGTTGGCACATTTATTGGGTGCATTAATGTTTTTTGGGAGGCACATTGAATAGATGGGTCATTGCATGTTTGTTGTGAGGTTGGTGAGGGTGCCTAGGAGGTGGGTCAGCCACACTGATCGGGTGGGTTCAAGCCCCACCACCCTCAGTTTATTGTTATGTAGCAATGTATGTGTAGTGGGGCATGGGCCGGGTCCACCAGAGGTGACCCACCCACTGCCCTTTAATAATTATGTTTAATATATATGTGGTGGGTATAGGAGTTGGACGGTCTGGCAGGGTCATGGACTTCAGCGCCTATATTTTTTTTTAATAAAGATTTTATATGTAGTTTTGGAGGTGGCGGGGGTGGTGGCCCGCCACCTCATTCATAATTTTTTTTATTTATTTAACGCAAAATATATTTTCGAATTTGTCTAATATAGGGGATATTAGACAAATTAACAATCCCACAAATTCACCTGCTTTCGAGAGCTAGGTTCCATGCCCAGGACATAGTCATTTTGTAGGACACTTAAACCTAGCCCACAACCCAACTTTGACCATAACTTTGATTGGCTCATTCTCCCTCATACGAGCTCTGATTCACAAACGGTTTGCAATGTCATGATTAGGATGATGAGATCTACGTTCTGGTCCTGGTTTAAAAGCATTCTGATCACTTTGATTTTCGAGCTTTCATAAGCCATCTCTGTCCACCAATTTAAATCTATTAATACACTAGTTTCCATGTTAAATCTGTCATTTGGAGTGTTAAATGCGCAGTTAAGGAATCAAGTAGGAAATAGACTGTGAGAACTATTTTCCGATGGTTTTTACTATGTTTAAACAAGTTTTTACCTGCACACTATTTAAGGACTAAGGTTCTCGATTGTTGAAACCAAAAAACTAAATTTATCATTTCAACTAAACTTGTTATTCTATAAAACTACCTGAATAAGTTATATATTAGGGATCTGCACAACGAGAAGGGGGCAACAGTTGCAGGATTTCTCAAAATACCATTGCAGAGTAGTGGCACCTGCTCCTGGAAGGTGGCTAAAACCTTGCCTCAAGTATCTAAAGGTTCTAAGAGGTGCAGGAAGCCCTTTTATGAGAATTGGGCATTCGGACATGCGTTTATGCATGACTTTTCACTAGGATTTTAGTGTGTTGTATGTTTCTAGAGTTGGGCTCTCCATTTGTCAGCTATCTTCCATATTGGAGGTATAAGGGTGTTTATGTAAAATCTACTTGTACTTATTCTCTTTTCATGCTACTTAATAAATGAAGACCTCCCCACTATTGAGTCAGGCCTAGAGATGTAATCCAATTGGACGAAGTTCATAATCAAATTTATGTGTCTTGATATCATGCATGATTATGTCTTTTTATCTTCGTTTTATATGTGTATGTTTCTATGGTTTTTGAGTGCTCTATTACATGTAATTCTAATGTATCTATAAGAAAAAAAAATCCTAGATCAACTGCATCGGGGTCCTCCTGTAGTTATTAAATGATCTTGCATATATTCTCATATTATTTCCATTATATCCTTTCTTCTTTCACCTAGTCACATTTTGGAATGGAAATAGCACATAGTAAACCATTTGTGTCTTCCTCTTTCCTTGAGAGTGCATCTGCCACAACATTTTTTTTTCCATTTTTGATATAATTGCAAAGTCATAATGCAACATCTTTGTGCCATTTTTTTTTCTCTTCTGGAGATAGTCCTTGCTCCAATAAACACTTGAGGCTATCATGATTTGTTTTTACTTTGAAGTGTATTCCTATTAGGTATGAATGTCATTTCATAACTTCATGTAGTATTACTAGCATTTATTTTTCATCAATGGATTTAAGTAAGTTATTTTGTTTAAGTTTGCTACTTTCAAAAGAAAGGGGCATTCCTTCTTGTATCAAAACTGCATCAATGCCATGGGCTAAGACATCATACTCCACAATCAATATTTTTGTGAAGTTAGGTGTCACCAATATTGGAGTTGTACACAAAGCCTCTTTAAGTTCTTCAAATGCTTTGGTTGCTTCTTTAATCTAAGAAAACACTCCCCTCTTATAATTTTGTTAAAGGTGATGCTATTTGACCACTATTTTTGACAAATTTGTGGTATTATCCTATCAATCCCAAGAATCCTCTAAGTTTCTTAAAGCTATTTTGCATTGGCCATGTCCTCATAGATTTCATTTTCGTAGGATCCACCTAACACCATCATATGATACAATAAGACCCAAATATTTCACTTTTTGAAACCTAAAGGAAAACTTGGAAGGCTTTGCATATGATTGTTGCTCTTTCAATAATGTTAAGACCCTGTCAACATGTTGTACATGTTCTTCCCAAGGCTTGTTGTAAATTGGTATGTCATCCAGAAATACTAGCTCAATTTTTCTAAGGAAAGGTTTGAAAATGCATTCATCAAGATTTGAAATATTGAAGGTGCATTTGTAAGTCCAAATGGCATAACAAAAAGCTCATAATGACCTTCATGTGTTCTAAAGGTATTTTTGGGAATGTTTTCTTACCTCATTCTAATTTGATGATATTGAGAAAGAAAAATCCAACTTACTAAAGAAAATTGCTCAATGCAATTCATCTAACTATTCATCAATGACAAGAATAGGAGACTTTTATTTTATTGTCATTTTTTTAATTGCATATAGTTTGGAAAAATATGCCATGAACCATCCTTTTTTATAACTATCACCACTAGCGAAGCAAAAGCACTCTAGCTAGGTTGAATAGCCCACCTCTAACATTTCATTAACCATAAGATCAATATCACTCTTTTGTGAATATGGATATCTGTAAGGCCTAATGTTAGGTGGTACATTTATAGGTTGAAAATGAATAGCATGGCCATGATCTTGGATGGGTGGAATGCCCTTAGGAATTTATCTAAATACATTATCATGACTTTTGATAACTTTTTGAAGATCCAATGGAGTAGAGGGTATATATGTTTGAACATCTAATGAACATAATTTTGCAACTACACCTTGATGTCCCTATCTTATAATTTTTCCATGCTATTAGATCTTATCACTTTAATGGGTTTCCCTTAGATACCTCTAAGTTCAATTTACTTTTCTTCTCAAAAAAATATTATGAGAATATATTGGAAATTAAGGGCCATTGTTCAAAATGATCATAGTCATTGGACCCGTAATACAACATCAACATCACCCATTGGATTGCAATCATGGGACTATAGAAGAAATAGTCCCCCATATTCAACTTAATCTTATTTCACTTCCCTAAATAATTTATGGTACCTCCATCTATAATAATCACTTGAAATTATGGTGTTGGATATGCATAACAATTAAAAATATTTTCATAGTTTTATATGCCTGCCCCAGCTCGGCCCCTTCAGCCTCTCCAGATCCCAATGCATGAGCCTGATCAGTCGAGGATCTGTGATCGAAGACTGCGATCAGATCTGTGTGCTGATCCACGTTCCGGATTTCAGACCCCTGCGCATTCCTGACTGCGTGTGAGACCGATCAGTCGAGGATCTGCCCAAGCGAGGCCCACTAGTCATGAAGGATTGATCTTCGCCTGTCAAGTCAGATCTAGCACCCATGGAGGTGCTGGGCATCTCCCAAACCCCTTCCTCTCCTCCTCTATCGATGATTCCCTCAGCTGAGGCATTCAGTTGGCTTCTGGATGGGCTTCCCAAGAAGAAAAATGTAGAAGCGGCGAAATTCGTCAAGAAGCTCGACGATATCCCTGAGATCTCTCTACCTCCGGAAACCCCGATCCAGGTTGCTCTGTCCCTATCCGAGCGGGCTCTCATAGGCCAGTTTACTAGTCTATGGCCATCTCCCAAGTCAATAGAGAGTTGGGTCAAAAGAATCTAGTCGCCACTGATCAAAGAAAGTGTGACCTCATATTTTATGAGACGAGGATTCTTCCTCTTTGAATTCACCTCCAAAGATGATAAAGAGCTGATCTTCCGAAATGGTCCTTACTTTATGGGCCCCCAGGGTCTGTATCTGATCAAATGGACTCCTGACTTCGATCCAGTAGTAGACATACCCAAAGCTGTCCTGGCATGGGTTAGGCTTCCCAACCTCCCAGTTCATTGCTGGAACTAGGATTCTTTGATGCATATTGGAAATGCCCTGGGGAAATTCATAGACCGAGCGAACAGTAAGGATCAATACGACTGTGCAAGGATCTGCGTTGAGGTGGATCTAGAGGAGGGGCTTCCGGAGGCCATCAAACTCAAAGTAGGAAGCTGGACGCATGTGCAGAAGCTATACTATGAACAGTTTCCCTTCAAATGCCGGAAATGCCAGGTTTATGGGCACTTCGCCAGAAACTGCCCAACGGTCAATGAAGCAGCTCAAGGGGAGGAGGCCAGCTGGAATCAAGTTAAAAGATCCAAAATGTCTTCCAAGAACCAGAAGCCAGGAGGAACTACCGGCAAAGGCCCCCAACAGGATCCAGCTCAGTAGATCCAACAGTCCCAGCCCAAGTTCACCCCAGAGAACAGGTTCGATCCTCTTAGCTCCCAAACAGAGGACTCCCATGAAGTGGTAGTTCAAAAGCCAGAGTCCCCAGACAAAGGTTCCCAACCCCCCAACTTTAAAGACACGGGAGTCGTAGAAAGCTCAAAAGGAACCCCCGATGTAGTCAAGGAGGAGGATCAAGAATCAAAAGAATTGGAGGAGGAAGGAGAAATAGGAGAATCCCAATCCTCTGTAATGAGATCTACAAGAGGGTGCAAAATGGATCGGGAGAAAAGAGAGCACGAAATGTACAAAGATAAACTACAGGGCAGCCAACAAACATTGGAGAAGTTGTTAGCAAAAAAGCTGAGGATGGTAAGAAATCAGCATCAAGGCTCCAAGGGAGCCCAACCAAGCAAAGGTAAATAATGAAGATAATCTCCCGGAACTGTAGGGGTATGGGCAGCAAAATCAAAGAAGAGGTTATATGAAATATAATAAGAATAGAGGCCCCCGACATACTCCTTCTCCAGGAGACTAAGATGGAGGAGCCAGATTTGCTTCAGGTAAGCAAAAAACTTTGGAAAAAGAGTAATGTAACAGCTGTCTCAGCCCGAGGAGCCTCTGGAGGGTTGGGTACTCTTTGGAATGAAAGTAGGTTTTCGTTGGTGGCAGAAGCATCAAATACCCACTGGGCGATGTTAAAGATGCAGCATCTAATTACAAAAGAAATTTTTTGTCTTTTCAATGTTTATGTTCCGGTCAACGGTGGAGAAAAAAATATCTGCTGGGACTCCTTAAGGCAGCAAGCAGATCTAGGCAATCTGGAAAATGTCATCATAGCAGGTGACCTAAACATCACTCTGCAATCTTCTGAAAATCGAGGAGGCTGCATTATGCGAGACCTGGCAAGGGAATGGGTAGAGGATCTCCTCCAAGACTGGGATCTGCTAGATATCAAGCCTGCCTTAGGTAAGTTCACTTGGCCCAATAAAAGAATACGTCTTGGCCATATTGCAGCAAGGCTAGATAGATTCTTGGTGCATAGCTCCTTTCTTCTGCTTGGCCTAGACACTAGCATGCACATTCTCCCTTGTAGCGCCTCTGATCATAAGCCAATCAAGCTAACCCTTCGAGCTCATGCTGACCTTGGCCCAATTCCCTTCAAGTTTATCCCTTTGTGGATCAAGGAACCCATCTTCTTGCAGATTGTCAAAGAAAGCTGGTCCCAGCCTGTCAGTGGATCTCCATTCTATATTTAGGAAGAAAAACTCAAGAGATTGAAATCAATCCTAAAGTGTTGGTCCAAATCTCTTGTCAATCCAGCAGCTGAAAGGAAAAATATCCAAAGCCAGCTTGAAGCCCATCAATTGATCACAGAAGAGGCATATATATCTAGAGAAATCTTAGACAAAGTGGTCCATCTCCAATAACATTACCATAAATCTTGCCTCGCTGAAGAGGAAACGTGGAGGATCAAATCGCGTTGTCTTTGGCTAAAGGCAGGCGACAGAAATACCTCATTCTTTCACAAACAAGCTGAAGCCAGGAAAGGTTTCAATTCTATAACTGAAATTAAGGAAGCTGTCACCATACACAAATACTTTGCAAGCATTAAACATGCAGCCCATCAACATTTCAAATGCCTGTATAGTGAAGAGACGAATATGAATCAGAACTTTTGCTGGAAGGGGTACCCACTTCAATAACTGCTGAGATGAACCACCATCTAGAAAACAAAGTCACAATGGAAGAAGTCAAAAGGGCCCTCTATGCCATGAACCCAGATAAATCCCCTGGCCCTAATGGTTTTTCCACCTCTTTTCTCCAAACCTACTGGCACATAGTGGGGAAAGATTTATATAAAATGGTTCAAAAATCACAGGCTTGCCAGAAACTAGGAGGAAGTACTAACTCCTCTTTCCTTGCTCTCATTCCCAAGGAAAAGGGAGCCAACTCCTTCAATAGGTTTAGCCCCATATCCCTGTGTAACATTGGCTACAAGCTGATCACAAAAGTTAATGCTAACAAGTTGAATTATATACTTCCTAAAACCATTCCAGAGAACAAAGGAGGCTTCATCCATGGAAGGCATTTGGTGGACAACTTCACACTAGTCCAAGAGGCAATTCTATCAAGTCAACAGCACAAAGAACAAGGTATGGCTATCAAACTAGATCTAGCAAATGCCTTTGACCAAGTTAATCATAGTTTTCTCTTGAATGTGTTGAAAAATTTTGGTTTTGGGGTGATATTTATCAATTGGATCTGGGCTTGCATCTCAGAACCATGGATCGCTCCTTTAGTCAATGGTAGATCTGCAGGTTTCTTCAAAGCTACAAGAGGATTAAGACAGGGTTGTCCCATGTCTCCTCTGCTGTTTGTTATTCAAGCTTCAGTTCTCAGTTTCCATCTAAACAAAAAAATGCAAGAGCAGGAGATTCCAGGGATATCAATAGCGAGGGGGGCCCAAAACATAAATCACGCCTCATTTGCAGATGACACTCTGCTACTTGGGACAACTTCGATCCACATAGCCAGAAGATTTAAAGAGACGCTCGATGAGTATTGTATGGAGTCTGGTAGCAGCCTCAACAAGGGTAAGTGCCATACTTACTGCTGGAACACCCCACCCTCTTTGCTCAATATCATCTCCAGATGCCTAGGATTTGCAGCTTCCTCAAAATGGACGTCGTTCAAGTATCTGGGTCTACCTATTTTCCTCAAGCGCGCCCATAGCAGGGACTGGATGCCATAGGTAGAAAAATTTAAAAGAAAACTCCAG
Source organism: Pinus taeda (assembly GCA_000404065.3). Lineage (NCBI taxonomy): Eukaryota > Viridiplantae > Streptophyta > Pinopsida > Pinales > Pinaceae > Pinus > Pinus taeda. Next base: position 32,744 of record APFE030018371.1, read on the forward strand.
GCATGGGGAGAAATTGGCTAAATATGGCAGGCAAGACAGTACTCATTAAAGCCGTCCTTAGCAGCCTCCCGTTATACCAGTTCTCTGTGCTTCTAGCGCCCATTGGTATACTCTAGAAAATGGATCAATACATCAAAAACTTCTTTTGGAAAGGGGGTAAACACAATGAGAGAAGATTCCCGCTTGTTAAATGGGAGACTGTTCTCAAGCCTAAGATGGAGCGTGGGCTAAATTTCAAGAAGCTCCCTCAGCAGAACATAGCAATGGGAGCCAAGCTCCTCTGGAGATTAATTACGCCTAAACTAGGCTGGGCACAGATAGTACTCTGGAGAAAATACCTCAAAGGCATGAGATTGAGATGTTTAGATGGACCTTTACCTCAAGGAGCCTCGCTGTTCGTCAACCTCTGCTCCAAAGCTTCCCTGTTGATTCAATCCAAAGCCTACTGGATACCTGGAAATGGGAAAAAAATAAGCTTATGGAATGATCGTATCATGGATCGTGAGCCTATAGGAGATTGCCCAAAGGTGAAATCGTTGAAAGAATGGTTGACGGCAGTCGGGAAAACTAAGCTGTGGGACATATCCGCGTGGAATGGAACGCAATGGGCGAGCTGGAGTCTGTCGAAACCGCCTTCAAACCTCCACCAAGAGATCATCCATCTCTGCAAATTACTGAATGGAATAGCACCCATGCGCATCAACAAGAAAGACAGGCGAGGTTGGGGCGATCAGTCAGTCGGATATATAGTTGCACATGGATATGCGTGCCTTGCTGCAATCCCAAATGTGCCTCCAGACCTGGCCTCGTGGAAGACAGTCTGGGGCATCTCCACGCTGCTAAAAATTGATTTTTTTCATTGGCTTTTATGCCACAGGAAAATATTAACCGAAGATAAACTCCAGAGACGCAGCTTCTACGGACCTTCCAGGTGCTCCTTGTGCCAAGAATCTGAGGAATGCGCCACGCATCTGATTCTCAATTGCAAGTTCTCCATTCAGGTCTGGAGAGAACTGGTGGACTATTGGAACCCCATATTTGAGCTTCCTGCCACCATAATAGATCTGTTCGCCACTTGTAAAACCTGCTATCCTGGGCCCTCTCCCAAAAATAGTGATCAAAGCGGCCTGGGCATCACTGCTTAAAAGTTGCTGATGGCAGCTATGGCTAGAGCGCAACAGCAAAATATTAAGGAGAATCCAACACAATGCCAAGACAGTGGCGGCCAAGGTAAATATTCAATTAAAAGAATGTTTGGGAGAACATAAAGATGACTCTAACCTCACCCAGCTAGACAGAGACTGGGGGTCCTCATTGAGCCTGCATTTTCATAAAAATATTAGAAGCATGGATCCTCCTGAGGGATGGCAAATAAGGGGAAAAGGTAGCGAGGATTTTCAAAACTGGATCCTCAAGAAAAAGGTGCACTCCCTCTTCTTCGACGGGGCAGCAAAAGGTAATACAGGCAACGCTAGAGCAGGGGGAGTAATTAAAAACATTGACGGTGCAGAGATCCTCCATTTTTCCTAGGGTCTAGGAATCAATTCCAGCATCCAAGCTGAGGCATTTTCCCTCTACCAAGGACTCAAGCAGCTCTTGAAGCTTGAAATCAAGGAGGCTAATATCCTTGGGGATTCCGAAGTGATCATCAAATTCATGGTGACTAACTCTACTCCACGGGATTTAAAATTAGCAAGGCTGATCCAAAGAATTAAAAGCATGGCAAACCTGTTCCAAAATCTGAAATACTATCACATGTTGAGAGCCAACAACAAGGAGGCAGATCTTGAAGCCAATAAAGCTGCACAGCTATTGGTTGGGGCAATGAAAAGAGACGGGGAAGAAGCATGGGTCCCAATTGCTTAAATCATTTCAGCAGATATGTTTTCTTGCTTGATTCTAAAGCTGTTTGTTTGTATATTTAAACTGGGGCAAATCGTATAAATAAGCGCAATTGCTGATCCCAAAAGGAGAAGTGGAAAGCAAATCTAATAGCGTCTCAGAAGGACGAATCCAATTGGATCGTGCCCACTCCTACTATAATCAAAAGATTGGTATTTAGACCGACCCATTAATACAATCCATAACCGTTCTTGTTAAAAAAAAATAATTAAAAACATTTTCCAATTTGTAATTGACGAAGCTATGGCTACTAATTGAGTCAACCAATATTTTTACCCTTTTCGTTTCGATATATCCTTCTATATTGAGAGTTTGTGGAGTACTAATGCCACCCAATGCATGACAAGATCTATCTTGGAGTAGCTTCTTCTAGCTCTAGATATTGTGAAGTTTCCACTTCTTAATCTTCTTCATCTTCACAATTTATGTAGAATAATTTCCTCTCACTAGTTAAAACATAGTCTCTTTGCTCTTCTTTCATCCATTTGATAAGGAATCAACCTTGTTGGTTTAGGAAATGGAGCATGATTTTCTCTATAGTTATTAGTGAACAAATTTTTAGTCACCATATTTTTACTTTCTACTTTCCTTTCCAAACTAGAAGAATGTTATAGAGATTTAGGTTCAAAGAGACACACCTCATGTTGGATGCTTTCCTTTAAAGTACCCATAAATATGTTAAATTTTTTCAAGGCTATATTTTTCTTTTCTTTGATAATTTCATTTCATTATTTCCATATTTAAATTCACCCAATAGCATCATATTATTTTTCAGATTTACATCATTATTTAGAAACATATGAAACTATGTAGAAAGAACAATATCATCATCAATGCAATAGAAGCTAAAGGAACAATAGAATAAAATCTTTCACACATAAAGACACCAAGATTCGTTAAAGACCAGGGAAAAACCCACTATGGGGAAAGTTGTAACAACCCTGGTGAAAATTCCATGTAATAAAAGTTAATAAAGGCAAAATAATAACCACCGATTCTGGGACACTTATTCCAAGCTGAATGTTGGGAAAAGCATCCTAGTGTGGGTGTTAATTTGGTTTATTATGGCTAAGGAAATTGGCAAAGGAAATGGCTAAGGCATTTGGAAACGAAAAATGGCATTAATTGGCATTTTATTTATGAAAATAATGAAAATTAGGAGAAAAGGAAGGCGAAAGGTCACAGGTTGCATGTGAGGAGGAAAATGAAGAAAATAGAGGCCTAGTTGATAAAAAGGCTTTTCAAGATCAATTGGTACCCTTTTTTAAGTGTTACCTTTTGTCAGTTCAATTTTGGAGCTATCTCTCTATTCTCTCTCACACACATTCTTGTACACCTAGATTTTTCTTGGAGCATTTCAACATTGGATCAAGAAAGGAAAAGGAGGCAAAGACAAAGTAGAGATCAAGAAGCTACAACAAGATTCTTTTTAGGTATTGATTTGCATGTGTTGTTTCCTTGTTATATTTGGCATGCATGGTGTTGCGTGTGTGTTCTTGTCTCTGCTTCTGTCATTGGCATGGGTTTTTCTAGGTGTGACAATTTTTTTCAGCCTGCCTTGTCATTTTAGGATAGCCATGGTGTGATGGGGTTCTCATGTTTTGGTTGATCTAGATTGTTGGATGGATTTGAAGTTGACTGAGATGGATCTCGGAATAAAGGAGCACAAGGCCTAGTAACCCATGAACCAGACTATGGGTTGTAGTAAATCCCAATTTTGTGTTACCTCGGTGGGCCTAGGAATCCTCGACTTGTGAATGGCAGGATATATAGTAAAGCCTAGAGGTGGGTGATCTCCATTAGGCTTAGTAATCCCAGGATGGGATACATGGTAAATCATGGAGTGTGGAATCTCGGTTAGGTCCTAGTGATCGGGTGTGGATTGTGGTAAAGCCTAGAGACTATGAGATAATAAGATTCCTCACAGTGTAGGTGGAGAAATCCGGTGGGATCCATGCTTGTTTTGGCACAGTGATCTGGTGGAGATCATGGTAAAGCCTGTTATTAAATTTTTATTGGTTTCGCCTAGTGATTCGATGTGGATTATGGTAAAGCCTAGTTTCTATTGATGAGGGTCAGAGGTGGTTTAGCCTCGGGGTGCCCTGGTTGGTTCTTTTGGGCTTGAGTCCCACAATCATGCTTGGAATATGACACAGGGGTGATTGGTAAAGAGATATTTGGCTCAGCTAATCTATGGTCGGGTGGAACATGGTAGTCCCATACCAGGTTGGCTTTTTCATTCATTAATGAGAGGTTCTTTCCTTGGTATATCATGTGTAAATGTACTGGTTTATATGTACATTCTATGGTTGATGTATCCTTGGTATTTATGTTACTATTATGTTGATTATAAGCATGTATTATGACAGTGATGATGTATGGATCTCCTCATGTTTTGATTTGTAAATGAATGAACAATGTATCTATGAACTAATAAATGATAATGTAGCTAATGATATAAGGGAACAATGATTCTTAGTGATTCTCAGATAAGTATGAGACCCCTATGCTCATATATGTTGTTTAAACCTGTAGATTACATATTTGTCACATGTTTGATGAAATTCATGTCATGGCTAGTAAGGGTCCAGTCAAGTCCTTGTTCAAGTAATTTCATTTGCATCATTATTCTATTGTTATCTTTCATTTCTGAAAGTGTGATGGAGTTTTGACTAGTGACTTGGGCACTGGGCCTGAAAAAGTGGCACAAATCCCAGAGTGACAAACATAGGACTAATGGTAAAAGTCCCCAAATGCACCCATGCCTTGTTGGGGGAGTGGCTAGAGCCTCGCATATGCACCCTTTTCCATATCAAGGGAGCCTCCAAGGGTTTAATGGTCTAAAAACGCAGTGGAGACCCAGGGATTGGTCATGAGGATGACTAAGAAGGCTTCTATGAGTCCTATAGTAGGTATAGAAGGTTTATGTTGTAGGTTAAAGTTGTTTCCACTTCCTTAAGGTCACCTAGGAGGTTGAATCCCATTATAGTGGCCTCTCACCACATATTTACCTGGTTGGTCACTTACTTGGGTAGATGTCGGATGAGGGTGTTACAGAGTGGTATCAGATCATGGTTCACCCCTTGGACTGGATGGGTGATGTGTGTTGGTCAAGAATTCATGCCAATTTCACATGTGTTACTCATCCTTGTGGTCTATATGATTGTTTCATATGTATGATGATAGTCATGATTGTAGTGATGTTTCCATATGAAAGTGAGTGTGTTGTTTTGGAATGTGTCGTCATGAGTATGATTGGTTACATGTTTTTGTATTCATGCTATTGTGATCCATGGTTACATGTTGCATATTCTTGTGTATCGTTAGTGTACATTGGTATGGTTGTTGTTTTCATGCATGAGGTTATGGTGTGTGGCTAATATGGTCATGCATTGATGACTGAACTCTAGCTAGAATGATGATTATGTGTTGATACACCTATTTTTTATTTTTCTATATCATGTTATGATTATGTTTTCACATGTATTACATTGATTGGTTTGATATTTCAAATGATATATCCTCCCCAAATTATGCTAAGGTACGTTGGTTTATTTTGATTTGGTTAAGTTGACATAGTATGCCTTGTAGGAAAGAGATCAAAATGACTAGCAAGTTGGTAGACTACAAGTATTTTCTCTATGAATCAAATGAGTAGTGTGACATTGGGCACTCTTCTAATTTTGCAAACACATTGAGAATATTGAAGGAATAAATAAGGAGTTGTAAGGCGAACAATGACAAAATCATGTAGGCACAAGAGAAATAAGCAAAGCTTAATGCAATACTCCTTCATAGTTTTTTAGAATTGCAATGACAGGGGCCACTTTGGCTAAACAATGGGGAGGAGGATAGAACTAATGGGGCATATGGAAGTATATCTCATGGTGGGAACAGGTCGGATAAAGATTACATGGTTAGAGATGACAAATTGTTGGATACTTCAGATAGGAGAGGTGATGGACACAGGTAATACTCTAGTTTTGGTTCTAATAGGCATTATGATTTGTCATCATTATCATCCTTATAGGAGGAGTGATAGGGATTACTTGCTAGGTGAATTTAAGAAAGAAAAGCCACCTACTTTTGATGGATATTTGAAGAAGCTGGAATATGGAGAGGCTTGAATACTTGAGATGAAGAAGTTTTTTGAGTTGCATAATTACGCAAATAATATGAAGCCCATAGTAGGTACCTTCAACCTGAGAGGTAAATCATATATATGGTGGGAATATGTTGAGAGGCCTTGTTCTTTTTGGCTTCCATTTACCTTTACCTTTATCTTTCCCTTTCCATCCTTGCTGATATTCATTCTTACGCTTCAAATGCTCATAGAAATGATTCAATTTCCTAATAACTTTCTCAAGTGACTTAGGCTCATCATACTTAATCCAATCTCTAAATGCTAATGGAAAACCATGGAAAAATCATTGAACTTTAGCCTTATCATCTTTAAGATATTGTTCATACCTCAATATCTCTAAGAACTTAGTTGTGTATTCTTCATTTGTCCTTGATTCCATATTTAGCTCATAGAATTCTTTGGCCTTACCATTGTATTACTTTTTTGACAAGTACTTCTTCCTAAAAATCCTCTTGAAATCATGTCAACTCAAGTCCTTTGTCCTGATATATGATTTACCTGCATACGAATTCTTAAAACACAGAAAAAACAATGTGATAGCATAACACATATACACTGATATTTTCCCCTAGATCCAAAACAAAGACTACCAGCTTAATTTTTCATTATGTTCCTTTCAATCTTACAATATATATATAATATATATGTATATATATATATATATATATATATATATATATATATATATATATATATATATATTATATATATATATATATAGTATATATATATATACATTCTTAAGGATCCAATACCATGGATCGAAAACCATCACGCCCAAAACCATGTGTGAAAACCATGCACAAAATCATAGGTAGGTCTACCCAACACAATATAGGGTCCAAAAAAAATTTCCCTGGGGTATTGCCTTGGACCTCGTAGAGGGGTACTAGCCACCCCCTTCAAACCCCCTGTCACCTTCCCACTGTACAATTAGTGCAATGAAGGGGGGGCTCCTCCCCCCCTTTAACCCCCCTATTAATTATAGGATCTAGTCGTGGAAAGAATATAAGACAACCCAACATTCTCCCACTTGTTGTTTTCTTTCCATAGGGAGCCACAAGAGAACTTAGTCATTTATGCAGCCCTTCAACGCCCATTGTTTCTCTACACCAAGAGAACTTCTCAGAGCTCACAGATTTTGTCAATGCATGTGCAGTATTCTTCAAAGTGTCCACCTTTACCAGCAACACCTTTTTGTCTTCTATCATATCCCTCACAAAGTGATACTAAACATAAATGTACTTTGTCTTTGAATGGTAAGTAGGGTTATTTTCCAAGAAAATTGCACTTTGGCTATCGTATTCTATCCTTATAGCTCCCTATACCAACCCCATACTTGAACACAATCTTTGCAACCAAACTTCTTCCTTAGCTTGCTTGAGTGGCTGCCATGTATTCTGCCTCTGTAGTTGATAGTGCCACTACAGATTGTTTCTTACTCATCCAACTGACTTCATCTCCAAATAGGTTAAACACATACCCACTTTTAGATCTTCTCTAATCCAGATCTCTAGCCCAATCTACATCAACAAAGCCACAAATATCCAAAACTCTCTCCAATCTTGGTCTTCCTTGGTAGCACAAACCATAACCACTAGTGCCACACAAATACCTGAAACTCACTTCCTTGTTGTCCAATGATCCTTCCCTGGTTTTGAAATAAGCTTGCTCAATACTCCCACTGCATGTGCAATGTCTGGTCTAGTACAGAACATCGCATACATCAGGCTACCGACTGCACTTGCATATGGAACACAGGACATGTCCTCTTCCTCTTCTTGTGTCTTGGGACACTATTTAGTAGATAACTTTACATCTACAAGAATAGGAACTTTCACAGGTTTATATCCTATATATTAAACCTCTGCAATATTGTCTTGACACACTTCCTCTGGTTTAACTAGAGCTTCCTCTTCACCTGATCTCTTTTAATTTCCATGCCCAAAATATAGTTTGTAGCACCAAGATCTTTCATGTCGAATTTGGAGGACAATTGGGTCTTCAAATCCTGGATAATTTGTTTATCAATTCCAACCAGCAACATGTCATCCACATACAAGACTAGATAAATAACATGGTCACCAATTCATTTAAAATATACACAGTGATCTACTTTTCTTCTTGTGAAGCGAAGTCCCCGTATAAATGTATCAAATTGCTGATACCACATCTTTGGAGACTGTTTTAACCCATACAGAGACTTCTTTAACTTGCATACCAGTTCTTTCTTACCCTTCACCGTAAAGTCTTCAGGTTGCTTCATGTAGATATCCTCTTCCAGATCCTCCTGAAGAAATGTTGTCTTCACATCCATTTGTTCTACCTCAAAATTAAAAGCAGCAACAACAAATAAAAGTAATCTAATAGAAGCTATCTTGGCATCAGGAGAAAAAATATCACGAAAATCAATTCCCGGCACCTTGGAATAACCTTTTGCTACTAACCGAGTTTTATATTTCTCCACCTTTCCTTTTGCATTTATCTTCTTCTTGAACACCCATTTGTTGCCAATGGGTTTCCTTCCAGCTAGTAACTCCACCAGGTCCCATGCCTCATTTTTGTTAAAAGATGCCATTCCATCAACCATGGCCTCTTTCCATAGTTTCCATCCTCTGAAACCACTGCTTCCCTCACTATTTTGGGATCATCATCAGTAATAGATAAAGAAAAATTTGAACAGAAAGCAGATGGACTATACCTTTCTGGTTGTCTTCTTTCTCGAACCAATCTTCTCACCCCTGGAGTTTGTGGCTCTTCATCTTCTGATTCCTCTTCTGTTGTAGAGGCTGATTCTTCCTCTTTTAGCTCAAACTCTATATTCTCAAGTTCCTTTGGTTTGACTTCATGTTTAATAACATTTTTAACCTCTCTGAACATCACATCTTGGATGTACACAACCTTCCTTGTTACTGGGTTCCAAAGCTTATAACTCTTTAAACCATCCTTATACCCAATAAAGATGCAATTTTTAGATTTACTATCCAACTTTGTTCTTTTCTCCTTTGGAACATGTACATATGCATCACATCCAAATACCCTTAGATGTGAAAGAGAGGGTTTCTTACCAGTCCATACCTCTTGTGGAGTCTGATCCTCCAACGCTGATGAAGGTGATCCGTTGACCAGGTAACATGTTTTCTCCACCGCCTCTGCCCAAAATTCTTGTCCTAACCTGGCACCACTGAGCATGCTTCTTTCCCTTTCTATCAACGTCTTGTTCATTCTTTCTGCGACTCAATTTTGCTGAGGTGTATATGGAGTAGTCTTCTGCCGTGCTATACCACACTTCTTACAAAATTCTTCAAATTCCTTGCTGCAGAATTCTCCACCATTATCTGTCCTCAGTACCTTTATCTTCTTCTCTGTCTAACTTTCCACCAGAGCCTTAAATTCTTTAAACCTGTCAAATACTTCAGATTTCTTCTTAAGGAAATATATCCATGTATTCCTTCAGAAGTCATCTATAAATGATACATAGTACACAGAC
>APFE030018371.1:42665-58704 GCA_000404065.3 Pinus taeda
AATTCTTGGATGATACAAATGAAAAGACCTCCTTTCTATATATAGGAGTCTAAGGGGTCATAACATAATTAGAGCCGACATAACAATAATAATGTAAGGGCACACTAATAATAATAGTGGGCTTCTATGGGGCACAATAGTAACAATATGGGCACTACATGGGTACATCAATATAATAAGTGGGTTGTACTAATAACAATAAGGGGTTACACTAGTAGTATAGGGGCCTAACATGTATATGGAGTAGTCTTCTGTCACGCTATACCACACTTCTTACATAATTCTTCAAATTCCTTACTACAAAACTCTCCACCATTATCTGTTCTCAACACCTTTATCTTCTTCTATGTCTTGTTTTCCACTAAAGCCTTAAATTCTTTAAACTTGTCAAAGACTTCAGATTTATTCTTCAGGAAATATATCCATGTATTCCTTGAGAAGTCATCTATAAATGATACATAGTACATAGACTTACCCAGTGATGGAACCTTCACAGGTCCAAACACATCACTATGCACAAGCTCCAATATATGTTTCACCTTCTTACCACCAGAAGGGAAACTCACCCGATTCTACTTCCCATATACGCAATTTTCAAAGAAATCAAAATCGAGAGAGCTATTACTCATACCTTTACCATGATGGATTCGAAGGCCCTTCTCTCCAATATGTCTAAGCTTTTGATGCCATGGCATGGTCTTTTCTCCAGAGACCGTTAGATTTTCTGCTCCACTTTCAAGAACCAAAAAACTGTTGCACCCATCAATAACAGTGTTGTTGGAAATAATACTGAGAGGGGAGGTGATCAGTATTATCAGATCAATAATTTAATTTTTCAAACAAATTTGTATATTCTACTTTAGTTAAGTGAACTAACGTGTATACGCGACTGTACTTAAGGAAACCAGTGTATATGTAGAGAACTTTTGATTTACCCAATTAATCATGCATTGAACTTTAACCAGTATATCATAAATTCATTAGACTGTGCAGTAAAAGCATAATAAAGCATCACACATAAGCAACACACACGAACACCAAGATATAAGGTGGAAACTCCATGTGGGTGAAAACCACCTGCTGCTGTCATCTCTATCTTCTTTTAATAATAAGAAAATTTGTTTACAATTTTGTACTCGTGCAGACTTATACCAGTACACAGGATTCTACCTGCAGAAGGTTACAACCTTCTCATTCTCCAGCTTCTCCTGGAAGGGAGTTACAACCCCCTAACTCTTGTACTAGCCGATATGTTTACTAGTATGTAGGTCGTGACCTACAGAAGGCTACGACCTTCTTTCTTCCTCCAAGGACCACGTTTCCTAAATTTTCACACTGGATCCATCAACAACATCAAAACTATAATTCAATCACCAAATACATTTGCATCAACAAATCACTTTTTGAACCAACCACAATCGAATCAATCAATCACTTTGACAATTGATCATTCATATTACTATCACCAGAATACATTAACCAGAACCCAGAACTCTGCAACAGTAAATAGAAACAACTGAAACATATTTATAAGGTATACGCTACTTCCATGTGTCAAACCTACCTGCATACACCCTTTTCTCAAAGCCAACCAACATATACATCTGCAAATATTAATTCATAATTCTGCAGCTATTCAAGACTTCAATTATACCTAGACCATAATATTTACATAACAACACATGCATCAGTATACAGATCTAGAATAAGCATGATCAAACCATATAAAGATAGTTCATTTCAAGACTTCATATCTTGATCCATCATTAGATCTTATCCTCCATCAACTGCTAAATTTCATCCCTTTTTCAGATCAATCACGGCACCGTAAGCCAATAACCTGCATACTAGATCTCACACTTTGTCAGATATTTGATACTTGCAGACCTTGGCCTAATGATCTTCTCCTCCTTTTATAGTTTCATGCCTTTCTCAATACCATGGACCAAAACCACTTAGGACCAATACCTTGGACCAAATACCTAGGGTCAATACCTCAGACCAGATACCTTGGACCAATACCATGGATCAAAATACCATGGACAAAATACTTCGGACCAAAAACTTAGTTTTCCAAGGTATATGTGCTTTTCCTTCTGTGAAAGTGCGTGTGTACGTATACACTACTTGTGGTCAGTGAACCTACATGTACACACTGCTTGGTCAAGGTGAACCTGTGTATACCTCTCGTTCTTCATTCTGTGAAGACTGATATGTAATTCTTTGTTGTTAACCTACTAGACTGTGATCTTTCATCTGAGTGAGTTGCCATCAAGGACAATACATGTTTCATGGAAATATATCCATGTATTCCTTGATAAGTCATCTATAAATGATACATAGTACATAGACTTACCCAGTGATGGAACCTTCACAAGTCCAAACACATCACTATGTACAAGCTCTAATATATGTTTCACCCTCTTACCACCAGAAGGGAGACTCACCCGACTCTTCTTCCCATATACGCAATTTTTACAGAAATCAAAATCGAGAGAGTTATTACTCTTACCTTTACCATGATGGATTCAAAGGCCCTTCTCTCCAATATGTCCAAGCCTTTGATGTCATAGCATGGTCTTTCTAACAAAGACCATTAGATTTTCAGCTTCACGTTCAAGAACCACATAACTGTTGCACCCATCAATAATAGTGCTACCTTGTAGCTTGTAGAGAGTTCCAATCCAAAATCCCCACATCAATACTAGTGCTCCCTGAACCATCTTGCAGGTATCTTTCTCGAACACTGTTTTTACACTTACATCATCCAACTTGCTTATAGAAATTAGAATTTTGGCTAATGCAGGAATATGCAGAGCACCCGAAAGTGCTATAATCCTACCACCTTGCAACTTCAACTTGACTTTTTCCCGACTAATGATTCTATCCTTCTTGTCATCCCCCAAGAAAACATAACCCCCATCATATTTCTCATACTCACACAACCACTCTCTATGGGGAGTGAACTGAAAGGATGCACCTGAGTCAATCAACCATGCCTCATGATCTACATGTGTACTTGAAGAAGCCAAGTACACATCCCCACCTTCATCTGAGGTGGTTTTCACTTCTGAAGAAGGAGAATCATCAGATCCCTTTCCTTTGTCAGAAGCTTTAGATTTAAAATCCCTTTTGTAGTGCTCTTCCTTTTTGCATTTCCAACACACCACCTTTACAGGTTTTCCTAGAGATTTAGTTCTCCCTCTATATTTAGATCTCCCACTCGATGACTTATTTTTTCTTCTGTTCTGGGACCGTCCTCATATAGACAAGGCATCACCATTTTGGATCTCCATATTTTTCTGTCTCATCTCATCTGTCAGCAAGGATGAGACTATTTCGTCAAACTACAAGGTAGTTGCATTGCTACCTATTTCAATAACTAGGCTATCCCATGAATCTGGTAGAGAACACAAGAAATTGATGCACTTATCTTCATCTGAAATTTTAATATCAATAGATAATAACTGACTTACCACAGTAGTAAATGTTTTTAGCTACTCTGTCACTTAGTCTCCATCTTTCATCCTCAAGTTATACATCTTTTTCCATAGGAATAGTTTATTCACCAGAGACTTAAATTGGTACAAAGTCCCTAACTTGTCCTACAAGGCCTTCGTCATAGCTTCCCCTGATACATTCAACAATACTGAATTTGAGACACACAATCATGTTGTGCTCTTTGCCTTTCGATCCAACTTCTTCCATTCTTCATCGGGCACTCTTGTTGGTTTAGTACCTAGATCTACTACAATCCACTGATCTTTATACACCAACAGATCCTTCGTTTTGAGTTTCCACAACTCAAAACTATGACCATTAAATTTCTCAATATCTATCTTTCCACTTCTTTCCATCTTCTTTCACCACCAGAATCGATCCCACAGATCTTCCACTGAATAGGGTCTACCACAATCCCAGGCGAAACCCCTCAATAACAAAGGCATCCCATTGCAGCCAAAACAACTCTGATACTAAATGTAGGTTTTAACCCTGTACAGAAATTACCTGCATACGAATTCTTATAACACAGAAAATAAACAATGCAAGAGCATAATGCATAAAACACATATACACAGAGATTTTCCCCTGGATCACAAAATCGGGACTACCAGCTTGATTTTTCATTATGTTCCTTTCAATGTTACAATACATATATATACATGTCGAAGCATCCAATACCATGGACCCGAAAGCTACCCCGGACCCCTCTAAACCCTTGGTTAACTAGGGGAACTAGTTGTGGAGAGAATATAACACAACCAACATTGGGGTGCACCAGTATTGTTTGTAAAGAAGAAGGATGGTACTCTTGGATTGTGCATTGACTATAGGGAGTTGAATAAAGTGACCATAAAAAACAAGTATATGTTTCTTAGGATTGATGACTACAGGCAATTGATCAGCTAAAGGGAGCATCAGTCTTATCGAAGATTGATTTGAGATATATATATCATCGGGTACACATTAAAGAGGAGGACATTTACAAGACATCTTTCTAGACCAGATATGGACATTATGATTTGGTTGTAGTTCCATTCGGTTTGACTAATACTCCAACTACCTTTGTGTGTTTGATGAATAGTGTGTTGTGTCCCTATTTGGACAAGTTTGTTATTATGTTCATTGATGACATATTGGTATATTCTAAAAATGAGAAAGAGCATGCTGAGAATTTGGCAACAGTGTTGATTTTGTGGAGAGAGCATCAATTATATGCTAATCTCAGCAAGTGTAGTTTTGTTCAGACTGAGGTACATTACTTGGGACATGTTGTCTCCAAGGAGGGCATAGTAGTGGATCTAGGAAAGGTAAGAGCTATCATGGAGTGGGAACCTCCTAGAAATGTAGATGAGGTGAGATCCTTCATGGGATTGGTAGGTTATTATAGTAGGTAAAGGAAAGGTAAGAATTTTGAATGGTAGAGGAATGTGTGACCAGTTTTGAGTAGTTGAAGTAGTTTTTTACACATACTCTAGTGTTAAAGATCACAGATCCATACAAATGGTTTGTGGTATGTACAGATGCTTGTAAAAGAGGACTTGGTGGAGTCCTTATTCAAGAAGTATAGGTGGTATGCTATGAATCACGGAAACTAAATGAACATGAGTAGAACTATCTGACACATGATCTTGAGTTGGCAGCGATCATTCATGCATTGAAGATGTGGAATCACTATCTTCTTAGTAGGAGGTTTGTACTAATGAGTGATCACAATGGGTTGAGACACTTGTTGGACCAAACGAATCTAAATGCCAAGCAAGCTAGATGGTTGGCTATGATCAGTGAGTTTGACATTGAGATCAAGTACATTAAGGGAAAAGAGAATAGGGTTGCAGATGCTCTCAGTAGGCAGATACAGGTGAATCATATAGCAACTATGAGCTCTTATGGGAGAGACTTATGGGATAATATCTGACAAGAAGGTCAGTAGGATGGCAGGTATAGAGAGCTTATGCATAGGTTACAACAAAGTATAGGTACAAGTACAGTTAGTGGTACAGGTACAACTACAAGTATAGGTGCATAATATGTGGACTATTTCCTTACAGTATATGGATTGGTCAGGTTTAGAGATATGATATATGTGCCAGAAAACAGTGAGCTCAATAAGGTGATCTTGGGGGAGTTTCATGTGAAACCATATTATGGTCACCCAGGCTATCATAAGACATTGACTTCAGTTAAGAAGTTTTATTATTGATCGAATCTGAAGAAGAATGTGGTAGAGTTTGTGGCTAGATGCTTATATTGTGAATAGGTAAAGGCAAAGTGTAAGCATCCAGGTGGAGTGCTATAGCCGATTCTGATTCCAGAGTGGAAATGGGAGGTCATTTCCATGGATTTCATTACAAATTTTCCCAAGAAATCTAGACAACACGATTCCATCATGGTTGTTTCAGACAGGTTGAAATTGGGCACTTCATTCCAGTTAAGACTACGTATTCAGCTAGTGATGTGCCACAGGTGTTCATTAGAGATGTGGTTAGATTTCATGGTGTTCCAAGAAGATTATGTCAGACATGGATGTAAAGTTCACTTCCAAGTTTTGGAAGGAGTTGTTTGCAGGTTTGGGCACAGAGTTATGGGCATAGGAAATGTAGGTAATTAAGAAGAATATGAAAGCAGCACATGATAGGAAGAAAAAGTATGCATATCAAAATAGGTTGTTTAAGGATTTTCTGGTTGGGGACAAGTGTAATCATGCATCGAACTGAAGAAGAGCTCCTTACGGATTGGATCATGTGCCAAGATGGCACCATAGTTTAGTGGACCTTTTGAGATTCTTGAGAGGATTAGATCATTAGCCTATCGACTTGCATTTCCTTCGACAATAAAATTCCATGATGTTTTCCATGTGTCATTTCTTAAGATGTTAAAGACATTGATGATGTGATTGACTACTTTGTATTGTAGGTGGAGCCAAAAGGAGAATTCCATCCAGAACTACAATGTATATTATAGAGAAATATGTTCATGCTCCATAACCAAGCAATCAAGCAAGTTAAAGTGTAGCGGAAGAACTTTGGGCCTAATGAAGCTACATGGGAGATGGCAGATCAGATGCGAGATATGTATCCTTCATTGTTTTGTGGTTGAGACAAAGCAGTTTTGGTATGATGTTTGGCATATGTTTGGGTGATGTTTTGATATATGTACATATGTACGTGGATGTAAATACTACCATTAGTTAAGTTATAAAGCTTTAATAAGCAGTATGGGTGTCATGTTATTATGATCTTATGTTGTCATGTTGGTTTGCTTCTTAGGAGGGTGATCATTGTAAATAATGCATCAAGCTATGTTATAAAGCTCCATGGGTATTATGTTTTCTTTTCAATGGTTTTGCTGAGGTATAGGTTTTCCAAGGGTGAGGGTTCTATAACAACCCTCGCAAAAATTCCATGTAATAAAATTTAATAATGGAAAAACAATAACAATGGATTATGGGACACTTATTCCAAGTTGAATGTTGGTTAAAACATCCTAGTGTGGGTGTTCATTTGGTTTATTATGGCTAACGAAGTTGGAAAAGGAAATGGCTAAGGAATTTGGAAAGGAAAAGTGGCATTAATTGACATTTTATTTATGAAAATAATGGAAATTAGGAGAAAAGGAAGGTGAAAGGTCACAAGTTGCATGTAAGGAGGAAAATGAAGGAAACTAATGGAAAATGAAGAAAATATAGGCCTAATTGATAAAAAGGATTTTGAGGATCAATTGGTACCCTTTCTGTTAGTGTTACCTTTTGTCAGTTTAGTTTTGGAGCTCTCTATCTATTCTCTCTCTCTCGCACTCTTGGAAACCTAAAGTTTTCTTGGAGCATTTCAACATTAGATCAAGAAAGGCAAAGGATGAAAAGAGGAAGTAAATATCAGACAAGGAAGAGTAGGATCAAGCAACTACAACAAGATTATTTGCATGTATCAATTTGCATGTGTGGTTTCCTTGCTATATTTAGCATGCATGGTGTTGCATGTGTGTTCTTAGTTCTCCTTTTGTTATTGGCATGGGTTTTTCCAGGTGTGACAATGATTTTAATCCTAGCCTTGCCATTTCTGGATAGCCATGGTGTGATGGGGTTCTCATGTTTTTTTTGAGCTGGATTACCAGATGGATTAGAAGTTGAGTGAGGTGGATCTTTGAATAAAGGACCACATGGCCTAGTAAGCCATGAACCAGACTACTAGTTGTGGTAAAGCTGGATTTTTTGTTGCCTTAGTGGGCCTATGGGTCCTTGACTAGTGAATGGTAAGATATACGATAAATCGTAGAGGTGGGTGCTCCCCATTAGGCCTAGTAATTCCGAGATGGGATATACAGTAAAGCCTAGAGAGTGGAGTCTCTGTTAGGGCCTAATAATCTAGTGTACATCACAGTAAAGCCTAGAGGCTAGGAGACAGGAAAATTCCTCACAATATAGGTGGATAAATCCAGTGGCATCCATGCATATTTTGGCTTAGTGATTTGGTGGAGATCATGGTAAAGCCTGTTATTACATGTTTATTGTTTTGGCATAGTGATTTGGTGTGGATTGCGGTAAAGCCTAATTTCTATTGATGAGAGTGAGGTGGTTTGGCCTTGGGATGCCCTGGTTTGTTCTTTTGGTTTGAGTCCCACATTCATGCTTGGAATATGGAACAGGGGTGATTGGATGAAGAGAGATTTGGCTTAACTAATTTATGGCTGGGTGGAACGTGGTAGTCCCATACTGGGTTGGATTTTACATTCATTAATGCGAGGTTATTTCCTTGGTATCTCATGTGTAAACGTGTTGGTTTATATGTGGATTCTATGGTTGGTGTATCCTTGATATTTCTATTGTTATTATGCTAGTTATAAGCATGTATTATGACAATGATGATGTAAGGCTCTCCTCATGTTTTGATATGTAAATGAATGAACAATGTATCTATGAACTAATAGATGATAATGTAGCTAATGATATAAGGGAACAATGCTTCTTAGCGATTCTCAGATAAATATGAGATCCCTATGCTCAAATCTATTGTTTAAACTTTTAGATTACATATTTGTGAAATGTTTGAAGAAATTCTTGTCATGGCTAGTAGGGGTCTAGTCAATTCCTTGTTCAAGTAATTGCATTTGTATCATTATTTGTTTGTTATCTTTTAGTTTTGAAAGTGCGATGGAGTTTTCGGCAGTGACCTAGGCTCTCGGCCTAAAAAATTGGCACAAATCTTGGAGTCACAGGCCCAGGATTAAGGAGAAAAGTCCCCAAATGCACCCATGCCTTGTTGTGGCAGCGACTGGAGCCTCCTCCTAGATGCACCCTTGTCCATATCAAGGGAGAAACTAGGGGTTCAATGGTTGATGAGCCCCAAAATTGGTAACAATTTGGGCTCATTTGGCCTCATTTTCATTGTTCAGCCCTTGTTCAAATCCATCATTTTCTATAGTTTATGCATTATTTCTAGTATGTTTGTGTCTTTGGTACAAATAAGGGAAGTCACTTTTCCTAGGTGGTTAACATGTGTCTATTTTAGGTTTTTTTGACGTATTGGAGTAAAGTCAAAGCAATCATGAGCTATAAGGAAGCCAAGCCTGAAATGAGGACTTGAAGGAGGGATGTCCACGGCATTCAATGACCCTTCCTCGGGATTCTCACCTTCAACTCCGAGCTCCAAAGACCATCGAGCCGAATCTAGAAGGCAGCCAATCAGCATTTAGAAAGGGGTTGTTTGACTCACAGTTTGATAGCCAAGTTCCACGGATTGAGGAGGCTAGCTAGGTCCCTCATTATCTAAAAATGTTGAGGCCTCAGCCTTCGTAAAAAGACTTTTGAACCTATTGTGTACTTTGTACTCCAGTGCTGCAGAAGCTCTATTTCATTTTCTTGTAGCCATTTTTGGCAAAACTGTTATGACTCTTTTTGAATAATGATAAGCAATTTGGTTTCCTAACAAGTCTGAGTTTTTTATAGGAGCCAAAGCTCTCAGGGTTGGGCCCAACCTGAGAGCCTAGGACCTCCTTTCTATACCATTGTGTTTCTTTACGTATCACTGTTTTTTTCCTCTCTTTTATGCATTTGAACACCTCGCTGTTAAGTAGATTTTGTTATGATGCTGGAATAGATCATTGTTTATGAATGGTTTTGGTTTAGATGTTTTTGTAGAATAATAACAGCAAAGATCTCCAAGAAAAAGAGACAACTACACTCCTGGTTTCACCTCGGCCTTATTGGGTTTGGGGTTGGAATTGAGGAAAACAATGCTGCCTCACAAAAACACTAGTTTGCTACTTATGCAATCTTTTAGTGTGCTTGTTTAATTGCAGAGATTATTCATGGGGTTGGACATCTGAAATTTTTCCTTACATAGATGGTGTACCAGGTTTTCTTCCCAAATAAAGTTACTGCTCATTTGTGTTGATTGATGGATAGAATAGCTTAGTCTAGGATTTGATCATTTGCAGGTTTGTGGAGAATTGATCAAGGCCCACCGTGCAGGGTATCCTCCTCCTTCACTCATCCTCCCAAAGCATCATCTAAGCCTCCTGTTCTGTGTCATAGCTAAGCTACCTTTTTTTTCCCATCTATCCTTTGTGTCTACGAAACCTTACCTTCTTGCTCATCATTGCCTTAGTCATCTTCGAGTGAAGTCAGCCTTCCACCAAACCTCCCACCAGTCCTCAGGCCATGTTTAGACCCCTATCCTACCTTTAGATCCATTCATGCACCTTCCCTCACGCATCCACCTCCTAAAAACCGACTTCCAAGTTTCCTGTAGAAATTCTGAAGTTTCCTGTAGAACCCCTGCAGACTTCCTGTAGAAGCTCACAAGTGAGGTTTTTTGATAGCCAAACCTTGTGAGACTCTGGGGAAGAGTGCTAGGGGCCCCTTAGACCCTCTCTGAGCCTCTCCAACTGCTTCCAAGCATTCCCCTTCCTTGGTCCACTCCTGCCTAGTGAATCACAGTTCAAGTATATGCATGTGAAAATCAACACTTAATCAAGAAAATACAAAAAGATACCTTCTAGAACAAAAGTAGACTAAGACATGTGCATTTTCCCTTTTTGAAGTCAATGGCATCTCATTCAGCAGTCTGTATTCTCATTATTGCATCAATAGAACTAGCTGGTAGAATTAGGGTTTGCTAGGGTTTGCATTCCTCTTTTGCTTTCAGTTTCTTTCCGCAACTAGATTAGCTCCCTTTTGAGTTAGCTTTCATCCATCATTTACAAGCTTCATCCAAGAGCTTATAGAAGTTGGCTAAAGCCCTGGCGGACTTGTGCCAGCTGACCAAGTGACAGCTGCGACAAGAGCTAGTACTTGTGCATACAGCACCGTCACTTCCAAGTTTGTTACGAACAACCGGGTTCATAAAAGTAAAGAAGGGAGTCCCGGGAGTTGCAGCATTATTGCTGCAATACTAGAGCCCACCATCTTTTTGGCGTCGTTTCCGGGGAACCGTCAGAGTATTGGTGATTGTTGCTATTCTTCTATTTTTCCACTA
Organism: Pinus taeda; assembly: GCA_000404065.3. NCBI lineage: Eukaryota > Viridiplantae > Streptophyta > Pinopsida > Pinales > Pinaceae > Pinus > Pinus taeda. The sequence continues at coordinate 53,642 of APFE030018371.1, forward strand.
CAAACTTCTGCTAAGTCGTTTATTTCGTTTCCATTCTGCAATTTCATTCCTGAAAAAGTAGAGTAGACATTTCTTGCTTTCCTAGATTAGCCTTCAAATTCCGTAATTCCAATTCTGCAAGCATAGATTAGAATTTCAATTCTGCTTTCATAGATTAGCATTTCAATTTTGCATTTTTCTTTCAGTAAGATAGTTAGCTGCTGTTCAACCTATTTTAGTTTTGTAGGTACAAAAGAAAAAATACAAAAGCAAGAAAAAGTCTTTCCATTTCATGCCTTGTAGGAACAGAGATAAGACCGACAAATTCTTACCCAACACCCCCACCACATCACTGAGTCAACTTTCTCTCTTCTCTGGTGATAGTGAGCTAGAAGAACCTATAGCTGAACCTCCTGAGATATACGAAGATCCTATAGCGGAAGAAGAGTTAGAAACCATTCCATCTGCAGCCATGGCTGAAAACCAAAACGGGAGAAGAGAAGATGAGAGAATAGAGGGTGCCTTTCCCATTCGAGAGACCAATGGAGACATGAAGACGAAAAACATAAGTCCCTCCACGCTACCTCATTTCCATGGTCTGACTTCTGAGGACCCTGATACCTTCTTATTTGAGTATGTTGTCCTTTGTAGAACTTATGACTATGCTGAGGATGAGCAAAAGTTGAAACTCTTTCCCTCTACCCTCAAGGACGCAGCATTACGCTGGTTCATGGGGTTACCTGGAAATAGTATCACCACTTGGGCTCAAATGCAACAAGCCTTCAACACCAAGTACAGAGACTACTGTAGGTCCAAAGAAACTAAGGGGGAAATCTTTCGGATGACCATGGGCAGTGACGAATCTTTGGAAGACTATGAGGAAAGGTTCCAACTCAGTTACAAACGAGCTAGGTGCACACTTGACCCGGAATCTCTGAAGTTGGTTCTACTCCGAGGAGTCCCTGAAGACCTTTTGGACACCCTTAACCTGCTGGCTGGAGGAGATATCTACCAACTACCTTATGAGGACATAAAGACCGTGTTTAGAAACCATTCTAGGGTAGCCCAGAAGAAAGGTAGGGGGAGTCATCTCTCAGCTAACACCTCCCTCTCCAAGCATGAGTTTGCTAACCAGATGGAAGATCTTAAGAGCGAAATGAGATAGACCATTGCCATGTAACTTGATACCTTCAGAATTCAGCAAAAGAAGGAAGAGGCTGAGAGGGCCTTGGCCATTTTTTTTCCTAGATGCACAAGGAAACACCCCAAGAATGAGTGCCCACTACACTCAGTAGAGGTATGTTTCGTGTGTGAGGAAGACCATCCCACCAACCAATGCCCTACCTTGCCTAGATTTAAAGCCATGTACGTAGGGACCGAGGTGGCTACTGAACCTCTCTACTTCCTCAATCAAAGGAGGCCTCACGGACCCACGCCTTATCAGCAGGGAATGCAAGGGACATCCCAAGCATACTACCACCCCAACCAACCTGCTCATATGCCTTCTTGGGGCCCCCCTGCTCATCCTTCATGGTCCGCACCTCCTCCATGGTCTTATCCATATCCATACCAAACTCAACCGCCCTCTCACTCGTTTCACTCTCATGCCTAGCCGCAGCCTCAGTGGAATGCACCTCAACCGGGGTGGAGGCCCCAATACAACACTCTTCCCGCCATTCTACCTCCACCACCAACTCAATCCCAACCATTACCTCCTGCTCCTCCAAGACAACCCTAGATGCCTGCTCAACCGAACCCGAACCCCAACAACAGACAGGCCCAGCAGGTATATATTGGGGAGACATCATGCCCTACCTATGCTGTGGAGATCCAGGAGATCAACCTGCGATCTGGGAAAGTCCTTCCAGAGCGCCAACCTCCTCCCTTAGAGGAGGAGGAAGAGAAACAGGAAAGTGAACCCCAAGCCATTCCACCCTTTCCTGAGCGACTCGCAGCGACCACACAGCCCAACCCAGAGGAGGACGAGCTTCTGGGAGAACTCAAGAAGTTGTGTGTGAAAATTCCACTTCTCCAGGCCATCAAAGATGTACCAATTTACAACAAATTGATTAAAGAGAAGTGTTTCAGGCACCCAGGCAGGCAAAAGAAAGATGCCTCGACCATTAATGTCATAGGACAACTGTCCGACCTCATGTTGGGGCAAGTAATCTGTCCAAAGTATTTGGACCCTGGGAGTCTTGTAGTTGATGTCCACATCAATGGCACCATCATACCCCACACTCTGATTGATTTAGGGGCTGCCATCAATGTGATGACCAGGGACACCATGCTTAAGCTCAATCTTCAGAGTGCCCTAAGAAAGACTTCAACAATGCTGCAATTGGCAGATCGCTCCACCGTGACTCCCGAAGGGATTGTGGAGGACGTCTTGGTCTTTGTAGACTCATGGGAATACCCTGCGGACTTTTTGGTCCTCCAGCCTAAGGCAAAACTCACAGGTTATCCTCTCATTTTGGGAAGGCCTTGGCTGGCCACTGCAGATGCTTATATCAGCTGTCGAGCAGGAAGCATGACCATCAAAAATGGGCCTATGTCCAAGCAGCTAGTCCTGTACCCTCCTGCCCAACCTTTGATAGAACATGACTTACCCCTCTGGTTGGAAGAAGGAGAAGAGGATGAGGTCTACTCTGCATCATTGTGCACAGTAGCAGCCACCAAGGGAGATCCTCCAACTGAGGATGATTTGATCGAAAACTTAATCCAAAATCCTCCCCCTAGTGAGCTATCCTTGGAAGAGTTGGTGGAAGACACCCAAGCCAATGCCTTAGTAGACCTAAGTGCCACTAATCCGACCAACACCAGAGTTAAAAATGTGGAGTTTGGCCCTGAGAAAACCTTGAAGATAAGCTCCTCTCTCTCTCCCTCTCATGAAAAGGAGCTGTGCAGTCTCCTGACCCACCATTTGAGGGCCTTTGCTTGGAGCTACAAGGAAATGAAGGGAATCCATCCCCCAGTCTGCACTCATCATATTTACATCAAGGAGGACTATAAACCAGTTAGGCAACCCCAGAGGAGGATGAACCCAGCCCTTAAGGACATTGTTAAAGAAGAGGTGCAAAAATTGTTGGATGCAGGATTCATCTACCCCATCTCAGATAGCGAATGGGTTTCCCCTCTAGTGTTGGTGCCCAAGAAAAATGGGAAATGGAGAATTTGTGTGGACTACAGGGAGTTGAACAAAGCCACCAAGAAAGACCACTTCCCTTTACCTTTCATAGATCAAGCGCTGGATGGTCCGGCAGGAAAGAGATTTTTCTCCTTCCTAGATGGGTTCAGTGGGTACAACCAGATTCAAATCAGCCCGGAAGACCAGGATAAGACCACTTTCACTTGTCCATGGGGTACCGTGTCCTACCGTGTCCTACCCTTCGGGCTATGTAATGCCCCTGCCACGTTCCAGAGGGCTGTGTTAAGCATCTTTGCAGAGTTGGTCCATGATTCGGTAGAAATTTTAATGGATGACTTTATTCCTTACGGGTCTAGCTTCCAGGAAGCCTTGTCCAACCTGGGAAAAGTTTTGAGTAAGTGCATCGAGATGAATCTATCCCTCAGTCTGGAGAAATGTGAGTTCCTGATGACTGAAGGGACCGTGTTAGGCCATACCATTTCTCGCCAAGGGTTACAAGTGGATCCCAATAAAGTTGCTATCATTAAAAGGGTCCCACCTCCTCAGAAGGTGAGAGATGTCCGGAGTTTCTTAGGCTTAGCAGGATATTACTGTAGATTCATTAAAGACTTTAGTAAGCTGGCCTCGCCCTTGTTTGGTCTCTTGGCAAAATATGTTGAGTTTAAATGGTTGGATGACTGCCAAAAGGCTCTGAATGAATTAAAGGATAAATTGGTGTCTGCTCCCATTCTGAGAGGCCCAAACTGGGCCCTACCTTTCCACATCCACACGGATGCCTCGAACAAGGCCATAGGGGTAGCCCTAGGAAAACTTGAAGAGAAACTCCCATATGCTATATACTTTGTCAGTAAAAACTTATCCAAGGCAGAAATGAATTACACGGTAACTGAGAAAGAGTTGCTGGTTGTGGTCCATGCCCTGAACAAGTTCCAACATTATATCATCGGCTATCAAACATTTGTACATACTGACCATGCTGCAATCTGATATTTAATGAATAAGCCTGATGTGAATGCTCGTATTATTAGATGGCTACTTTTATTACAGCAGTTTGATTTGACCATTGTTGATAAACCAGGTAGAGAAAATGTTGTTGCTGACTTCTTGTCTAGACTGGATTTGCCTGCAGGTGAAGAAGGAACCGTGGATGACCAGATGCCAGATGAGCATCTGTTTTCCATCTCCGTACTCTCCCCGTAGTTTTCTGATATAGCAAACTATCTGGTCTCAGCACAGTTCCCTCCGCATCTATCCTCGAAGGAGAAGAGCAAGATCGTGAGAAAAAGTGCCTCATTTACTTGGATCGGGGGAAACTTGTTCAAACTTGGCCCTGATTAGATCTTAAGACGTTGTGTAAGGGAGGAGGAAGTCTTTGAAATCCTCCTAACTTGTCACGATGGACCCTGTGGAGGAAATTTTGCAGCCAAGAGGACTGCCTTCAAGATTCTACAGGCAGGCTACTATTGGCCCACTCTTCATGCAGATGTCAGAAGATATATCAGCCAATGTGACCGATGCCAAAGGATGGGGAAACCAAACCCAAGGGATGAAATGCCTCTCCAACCTCAGGTGACTCTTGAGCCATTTGAGAAGTGGGGTATGGAATTTGTGGGCCCTATCAACCCTCCTTCAAGGCAAAGGTCTTACATCATTGTGTGCACAGATTATCTGACAAAGTGGGCAGAGACCAAAGCAATCAAAGCAGCAACAGAAGAAAAGGTGGCCGAGTTCTTGAGAGAGAACATTTTCTACAAATTTGGCTACCCAAGAGAGATAGTCACCGATCAAGGAAGCCAGTTCACCTCCAATTTGATTGAAGATCTCCTTGCTCATCACACAATCAACCATAGGAATTCCACCCCATATCATCCTCAAGCGAATGGACAAGTGGAAGTCACAAACAGAGCATTAGAGGGGATCTTGACCAAGGTGGTGA
>APFE030018373.1:0-16628 GCA_000404065.3 Pinus taeda
GGGGGCTACCCGCCCCCCCTCTAACCCCCCGGTTCACTACGTAGGTTAGTCATGGAAAGAATATAACACAACCCAACAGGTCTGGCTCCCTCTCATTGTAATATGAAATATGCCATTTAGACCATTCAATTTTACAATCCATAACCATTTCTATGAAAAAAATTAAAGTGTCAAAAATATGTCCTATAAAAAAAAAGGGTTGATGTTGCTTCAACACATTTAAAAAACAACATGAAAATCACTAGCATTTAAAAACAAATATTTATATTTGATACATAAGAAAATTTAAAGTTTCAAAAATATGCTCCGAAAATAAAGGGTGTATTCTACATCACCACTTTTCAAAATCGGTTGACTTTTTTGCTACCTCAACGAAACAGGTAGTCGTATCAGTTCCCGTTTCAAAGTTTACATTGCTGATGAGTGAAACCCAACGTTTATGCATGTTGTAAAACTTTTAAATCTAAAAATGTTTGAACTTGTCCATATTAAAAACAAATTGGAACCAAATAAAGGGATTGTTAAAAGTTTTGTGTTGATATTGTTAGAGCATATAGTCTTCAACCACTACCCAAACTTGAGATACAATTACCATAATGTGAATAATATGTTAATGTCAAGCAAGAAGATAAATTGTTGGATTAGGACCATTAAGGTATGTTGTTAACCAACGTGAAGCAAGTCACCTTTGATGACAATGAGTGCTAAAATACCTTAGTTCATTTTTATAGGTACGAAAAGATGTGTTGATGTCGAGTCACGTGCAAGGTTCGTCAATCAAAAAGTGTTGATGAATCCCCATGATTGTGTCTTACTATTTATCCTCCCCTAAGTCACAAGTGTTGAAAAAAATAAGAAAATAATTAAGCTACTAGTACTCTAATCCCTTTTTACCCCCTCATCGACAACGATGCCAAAATGTTGGATAATATTATCACCAACTATTTAATGCCAATCAAAGCTCATAATCTTGTGAAGTGCAAGCAAAGTATACATGGAATTAGAGCCTATTGGAGTCTATGCTAACAACTAATGCCTACCAAACACACAACAAAGAGCAAGAAAATCACACTTCAATCAACACATCATTCATCCAAGCATTAAGAAAACCGTGAAGAATAAAATTTTAACATTTTCACTATGTCCTTGTGACTAGTATTAAGCATGAGCATAATTTAATGGCTTTGCATGTTATCATGTCTAGATCAATGATCTACACATGAACATGTTTATAAAATGTTCTCTTCTTAATGATTAGTCAAGGAATATTTGAAATAAAATATGAATACTAATAAACAATTAAATTCAAAGGCCAACAACCAATTCTCTCTCCAAATCTTGCTCAGGGTACAAGGTATAATCTTTCACTTACTAACTTAAGTATACATGCTACCTTATATGAGGTTGGATTTGGAACAAAAGAGATTCCAACTGATTGTCCACAATTAAAGGCAATGTGTTATCTAAAGGCAAACATAGAGTTTCACCCAAATTGGCATTCAAATTGGTTAGCATGATAACGTTACACAAAACCTCATGTGTGGGCAACTGATCTAAAGTGGAATTTACTAGTTTTAAGAGCAAAATCTCCAAGGTTCCTAATAAAATCTAAGTCTCAGACACTTGTATTCACAACTAACATATAGAGCACAACAAGTCTTAGTGGCGTTGTTGCACCTTTGCATCTAGAGAGTTTGTCTACATGCAAGAAGGTGGCTTTAACTAGATCATGTTAGCAATCTTGACATATTCACTTGTTTATAGCGGAATGGCAAAAGTCCTAGGGAAAATCAATAAGTAATAACTCTGTAAATTAGCATTAATCAAAGATCCAACATAACAACAAACTATAAAATCGTAAATACTTATCCCTGTGAAAGTGCAAATGTTATCGCCAGAGATGGAACGATCTACAAAATACACAACAAGATACATGTTAAAATATCCAAAAATACTTCAAGAAATCTTATACTCATATTTGTAGTTTGTAGTCTAGCTTTACATGATATAATCTAAGCACAAACATCAAATTAACTAATAAAAATACAAAGCAACCACATGTCCCAGATGGTGGACCCTTTCCATCTAATAAAGAGCATAAAAACTTACAGTGAGGATATTAAAAGAACACCATTGAGTAAAACTAATGTTTTGTATTAAAAAAATAGAGTATAAGATTACAACATGCACTCCATTACTGATCCAGGTGGATATTGGTGGCCACCCACCTATTCCACCTAGACCTCTAGTTGGTTTCATCAGTTTCCTTAATAATAGCAGCATTTATTATTTTTAATAGTTTTTTGGGTCCTTAACTTCTGGGTCATGTTTTGACCCACTAAAAGACATTTTCTTAAAGACCGCAACAGACCCACTGTTGTAGGTAGGGGCCTGTCGCAAATCCTATAGTACTCGGAGAGGTATTTCCAACGAGGTATCGTACGCACTAAACAAAGATCATATTACCAAGTTACGACCCTGGGAAATCGACTGCCCAACTAACTCCAATGGGGCCCACAAACTCTTGGCATTTCATCTCCTAGGGTTAGTGTTTTGGTTGTTTAGGGTTTCCCTTTGTTGTTCAATAATAAAAAGGCCCTTTAGCCTCTTTATAACATAATTTAAAGGCATGTAGCTGCCACATCTCTTCTCAGAGATAATTTATCATCAACCGAGCTAGTTTATTTCCATTTTGCTTGTAAGCATCTTTTAGTTCTTTGATATTAATGAAATAAAGATTTATTTTCGCTGCATCTTTGTGTTTACGTTTATAACTGTATTGTGTTGTGTTCTTGCATAAGTTTGGATATGTGGTATCCGACTGTTTGCTCTTTCTCTATTTTTCTTTGCATGTGCCCAATGAGGTCAGGTTATAACGGGTTAGGGCTCGAATTGGTTGCACCTTTACAAGGCCAACCTCTCAAACCACAACGACCTCCCATGGCAGAAGAAAAGAAAGACGAGGGAGCATGAGATCCTTTCAAAATATTGCTCAAGTAAGCCCTCGAGTAACAGAGGAACGCGATGATGGATAACTTTACCCAAATCCTTCAATGGCTACCCACAGGCGACACATCTTCATCCAACAACCACTCTGGAGGCGCCACTCCTTTTAAGGTACAAGTCAACTTTTACATTCCCATATTTGATGGCCAAATAGATGCAGATGTCGTAGATAGATGGTTAAATCTATTGGAAGGATATTTTTCAGTTCATGACTTTTCCAATCGAGAAAATATTATTTTTTTCACTCCTCAAAGTCGCCTCCCATGCCAAGCACTGGTGGGAAAACTACTGTGAACAAAAGGACGAGAGGGAAACCTCACTGTTTTCGGCTACACCCACTTGGAATTCTTTTCGAAACATCATCAAGGAACAATATTACCCTGTCGAGAGCTGTGAAGATAAATACATAAGTGGACCACGTTGCGGCAAGGAAGGGACCAAGATGTGCCAGAGTTCACAATCATTTTTCATACCTTTCGTACGAAGTTGGGTATCAAGGATTTTGAGTGGCATTTGGTACTCAAGTACCGTGTTTTTTTGCACAAGTACATCCATGAAGAGATGGAGTTCCCAAAAATCTCCTCGAGCATAAATTTAAACAGAAGAAGCGAGACTTTGGATCTGTGAACCCGAAGCAAGAGAAAGGCGTTTACAAACCGCAAAACGAAGGACAAAGCCAAGGCAGGGCGACCCAGGACAACCCGCCGAAGCTGTAAGTAAAGAACAACACCACGAAGACAAAGAAGGACACATGGAAATGGTGTGAGTTCCATAAGAGCCCCACTCACAACACAAGTGAGTGTCGAGCCAAGCAGTCACTGGTGGTCGAGCTAAAGGCTTCCGAATCAGATGCATATTCTAACTCTGAGTCAGAAACCGACAAGGGGAATGATAAAAGGAAGAAAATCATTAATGCAGATTCTAGTGCCACCATTGACACCACCAAGATCTAGAAGATTGAGCTCGAAAATCCAAAGGAGTGGAAGCAAACTCTTCCATTCTCAGATGTGGGTAAAGGGTTCTCCATTACAGTTCATTATCGACAGTGAAAGCGAAAAGAGCATCATTTTAGCAAAGGTTGTGAAGCGGTTGGACCTACTGACAACAACACACCTGTAATAGTACACCATTGGGTAGCTTCACTAAGGACAAGATCTCCACGTCAGCCAACAGTGTCGCCTTCCCTACAATATCAATCCCTTCACAAATGAGGTATTGTGTGATGTTTCTCCTCTTGAAGTTTGTGATGTATTATTAGGCCAACCATACTTGTGGAAGCGTCATGTTGTGTATGAGTCTAGGCTTCGTACTATTATTGTTTCTTTGGGCAATAAGTTATACATGATAATAGAGATAGCACTGCATACTACCATCTCTTTGATCTTTGTGAAGCAATGCGGTAAGATCATTTCCCAGACTAGGAAATTTGTCTTCCTTATGATTCGCCCTTAGGGCAAGAATAAGATTATGGCCACATCCATAGCCTCCAGAGTAGGCTCCCTCACACAATAGCAACAAATGGAGAAGGTCGTGGAGGAATATTGGGACATCTTCACCTCACCCACTGGGGTACCCCTGCATTGTTAGGTTAAGCACTCCATTGATATGACCCTGGGCGTGCCGCTACCCAATGGACCGATTTACTAATGCTCTGTTTTGGAGAACGATGAAATTAAGACGTATATTTAAGAGTTGTTGCGGAAAGAGCACATCAAGACAAGTCCATCATTCTCTAGGAGCCTGATCGTGTTGGTACAGAAGAAAGACAACACCTGGAGACTCTGTATTGACTGTCAGGCATGTTATAGGTCATTTTGTCACATATGGTCAATAGGCCTTCAAGTGGATCAATCAACATCCTTTGACCTCCTTCTCATCATCATAGCACAAGGCCCTAAGCATGACTCATTCTTATCCCTGAGTTTCTGCTTGAAAACACCTTATTTCAGTCATTTTAAGGACCAACGCTCCTTGGCCTCCTGCTGGACAACATTGAAAACCTGGTTTCTCTACTATGGCTTGCGTTAATCACCTACAGGTTGTTCCACTATGCACCTGCGTTGGTTTTAGAAATTTGGGGAAAAGAGAGAGAATCCTGAAGCCTCTTATTCTAGAAGCTTCTAGGATCTATTGTAACTATTTACCTCAGATAAAAGTTTCGAATCCTATCCTATCCTACCTAGGAGTTTTCATCCCTTATCCTTTAATCATATCCTCCCATCAAGAGTGGATCTAAAGCCCTAAATTGGTAAATAGATACGAACTCCCAACTTACCCTCCTTTTCTATATATTTGTGACCATCCACAAGCTAGGGGTTGGCTTTTAGAGAGTGATTATACCCTTATGTTGTTGATGTGATAGATATCTTCCTATGAATTAGGGTGATTATAGGTGCACTTTGTGACAAAGAAAGTACAAGTCAACTTGGAGGAGCTCTTTTACAGGATCAACACCTAGTTTTGGTTGTAACTCACTCCATTCCTATTAATGCAAAGAGTTCTTTGTTTTCCTATATATGATGTTATGGTTTCACATATTTCAATACCATGTTCATCTATTGAATAAAGTGATTAGCTGATGTTACATAGATTTTTTGGATCATTTGTTTGTGTTATTTGATTATGCAGGTTCTAATAATAGTGATTGTAGCTAGGATTGGAGTATGAAATCCAAAGAAGGAGCAAAGCATACAACGAATTCTAGGTAGGCTTCATCCCATTGTCTATTTACTTTGGAAAACATTAATGCCTTTGTATTTTTGTTGATCTAGGTTATTCCACCAGGCCTAAGGAAGATAATTTTGTCCTTAGTCATAAATTTCATATAACAAATTGGTGACTCCGTTGGCGAGCGGTGTATTCCCTTGGTGTTTTATTTTTCCATTGTGTTTGTTTAACCTCTTTTCCATACCTTTACTGCGTTATCCAGTCAAGAATAGACCTAGGAAGACCTTTCATTGAGTCTTCATTTCAATCCTTGTGCCGGAACTTTGCATCCCTAGACCAAGGCACCCTCTGGTCCTTTGGCAGAGCGTTGCACCTCAGTCATGCCTTCTTTGTGCCTGCGTTGCATAGTAATGGTGCCTTCTCTGCACCGTTGTTGGCCCCTATTCGTGCACAAGTTTTGTAGAAATTCTCACTGTAGATTAAACTGATTATGCAATGTACTAAAGCAAAATACTTAATCTACTTCTACAATCAAACTTGCGGAAGCTTAATTGATTTTGAGCAAGATCAAATAGAACACATATAACAATGAAGAAGATTCAATCATACATGAAACACAGAAGAATACTCTGGGGAAAGCCTCAGCTAAAAACCCCGCTATCTGTATTATCATACAAGTGGAAATATCTCAGGATTACACAAAGCTTTAGCTCACAAGCTATCCAGCTCTCAGTACAATCCCTCACTGCTGCTCATAGATAAAATAGACAACACCTATGCCTTCCTTCAGTTCTCTAAGCCACCTATTTCCTTGCACAGTTTCTCCTGGGTCCTCTAGCTGCAACTTGTGTGATTCTCACCTCACACACAACACTGACCTATGAAATAACTGTGCAATCCTGAAGGAGTTAATTCCTTCTTCATGGATGAGTTTCCTTTATAGGAAAATTCCTCCAACTGATAGTACATTATCCCTTCCTTTAATCTCAATTGGGTCTCTGTCTGAATTGACATGCATGAGTTATTTATGAGAGAATATTTAGTTATCTAGAGAACACTAGTTGCATGCATGCATGCATTAACTGACTAAAATCACAATTAGTTCCTCCAACTGTTTGGAACTAATTTAACTGGACTTAACTCAGTTAACTGAGCTAACTAATTAAAACTCAAATACAGCTCATCATTATCTCCTTAATTAAGGGATAACTTCCTCAATCAAAGGGACAACTGTTGCATGTCTTCACAAAGACTTCATGTTTGATTTTCTCCAACTAATTAACTCAAAATGAATTAATTAATTATTTTTCAAACAACTAGTGAGACTTAATTCGAATTTTAATTCTCAATTTTGATTCAAGGACAAATCAAAATTGGAATATATCCAAAAATGCTATTTATAGCAATGATATTTTTAGCATTTCTATTTTTTGCTATTTCCAACAGAGTTGAAGTATATCCTGAAATGCTATTTATAGAAATGTTATTTTTAGCATTTCTTGTTGCTATTTTCAACACTCCCTCTCAACAAGAAAGGCATTCAACTCAAACCCGATCCTGAACCTTTGGAATGTTTTGCATGCAACACTTCTCTCAAGTGTTGTTGCTCCAACAACTCCAGAAACACAAAAAATATCCAACATGAATCAGAATGATGCCTCTGTCATCAAAGTCTCTGACTTCTATTGCCTCTATCGACTAAAAACTCTGCACCTCTGTGCTCTTCAGTATCTGACTCTAGCCTCTGTCACTTTGATCTCTGACTGCATCAATCATACTGATTCCTACTGTTGCATCTGTGTTGCTGCTGGTCCTATCTCCCAGCATGCATCTGCATTGCACCTCCTCTCATCATGTTGCATTGTGCTGCCCACTGCTGCACTGCAACTTAGTTACTGAGAAGTAAGTAACTCATCTCTCAACTGACCTCCCTGTTGGGCTAGAAACACCCTCTGATGCTGAAGCTCCCTCTACCGCTCCATCTGCATTTGTCTCTACCCACTCATCTAGTCCTGCTACTCCTCGTCAGGGCTCCTGTAGCAAGGTATAATCAAAGAGGTTGGGTACCTCAAGGATCTTGCCCCTATTTCAGCCCTCTTTGGACTATCACTTCACATCACCCCACCTCACATCTGGAGGTATGGCTGCTTGTGATCCCTCTACCCACTTGGCTCGAAATTTCCCCCTACTGAAACTCTCTACACATTCCCCAACAAAGGCCATATAACCAGTGTACCGCTCAGGTGACCTCCTCTATCTGCACTCAGAAGATGGCTCTCCCACATTCTCTCTTGCATCCGTCAACAATCTGTTTGCCTCCCTTGTGCGTTTCCACCCATCTCGAGAAGACTCTACATGAGTGGATGTCTCCACTCTTGGAACCTCTGCATGCGGCTGCTCTGCATCATTCTGAGGCTCCTCTTCCTTAGGAACCAAAAGTTCCTCCTCTTCATGTATCTTGAGCTCCCTCTCAAGGGCAACTTGCATGGCCTTTAGCTCATTGAACTTAAGATCTCTGCGAACCACTATCCTCTGATTGGTAGGCAAATACACCCATTAGTTGTGGGGAGTATCAATGTACCCCATAAATATCCCCAACTCTGTTGTCAGCTCTAGCTTCTTCAGGGCATCCTTGGGCACATGGTAATAAACCGATGAGCCAAATATCCTGAAGTGACTCACATTTGGTCTCTTCCCGGAGAAAGCTTCCTCTAGTGTCCTCATCCCAAATATGCGATGCGAGCTTCTATTCTGCAAGTAAACCGTTGTGTTGCATGCCTCAGCCCACAAATGAAGTGTGCAGCATTGCCCGAGCTACTCCCACAATCATTCTATTCTTCCTTTCGGCCACCCCATTCTGTTGTGGGTTATGGGGTGCCATCAACTCCCGTTTAATTCCTTCTGCAGCACAAAAGTCCTTAAACTCTTGAGAGACATTATCTCCACCACTGTCGCTTCGCAAGGTCCTGATCTTCTTTCCTGGTTCTTTCTCAACCAAGGCTTTGAACTCACAAAACCTTGAGAAGGTTTGATCCTTCTTCTGCATGAAATAGATCCAACATCTACGAGAAAAATCATCAATGAAAATAACATAGTACCTTTGTTTAGCGGTGGAGGCTGTCGAGAATGGTCCACACACATCTGTATCGATCCTGTAAGGAAGATTTTGCATACTTAACCAAGGTACAACCTTTGCATGTGTCCACTTGCTCAAGTTTACCTTTGGGAAGTTCGGTAGAAATCTGCTGCATTATCTTCAAGGCCCCATGATGAAAGATTACTTGCTCCAAGATTACTTCAGCTCGACTGTCTCGATCCTGTGAGGAAGATTTTGCATACTTACCCAAGGTACAACCTTTGCATGTGTCCACTTGCTCAAGTTTACCTTTGGGAAGTTTGGTAGAAATCTGCTGCATTATCTTCGAGGCCCCATGATGCAAGTGGCCCAACCTTCTATGCCATAACTCATCAATATCTTGGATTTGCACCAATTTTTCTTTGGAACTCAATGCAGCACAATCATTTACCTCCAGCTTGTAGAGATTCTTCACTCGAATCCCAATCCTCTTTGTCTGACCCTTGGCTATGTGTCTCAAGAACGCCTTTCCTTTACTGAAGACAACATCATAGCCTTTGTCCTCCAACATATTGACTGATACCAAGTTATTTTTCAATCCTAGCACATACTTCACATCAGTCAGGGTGAGAGGAGCTCCATGCTCCCTCTGAAACACAACCATACCTTTACCTGAAACACAATACTTTCCATCATCACCCATCTCTATGAGTATCTTGAGGTCTTTCTCCTCCAAGGTACTAAACAAACTCTTATCGTCGGTCATGTGGAATGAGGCTCCACTATCAAGAAACCAACCACAACCTATCATCGATGAAACCATGCATGCGATGAGGGTAAAATCCAATTCGAACTGAGAGGCCAATGCCTCACCTTCAAATCCTTCCGAGGATCCCTTCTTGGATTTCTTCAATGGACAATTAGTTGCATAATGTCCCACCTCATGAAAATTAAAGCATATCACTTTAGATTTGTCAATATTCTTCCCACCATGGGAAGAACTCGATTTGGAATGAGAATCCTTCTCCTTCCCTTTCCTTGCCTTACTGGCTAAGTCTAGATTTTATTCATCCTCCTTGGATGAAGAACTATCTCTGGTGCTCCTCCTGATCTCCTCCTGCATCAGATCTGACCATAATCGTTCCCAATCTCGCAGTTTCTCTCTTCCATTCACTGAGTCCTGGTAGCTATGCTAGGTCTGAGGAAGACCGAGGAGAGCAAGACGCACCATTGCTCTGATACAATGTAGAACTTTTTCTACAAAACCTCGCTCCGATACCATGTATAAATTCTCATTGTAGATTAAACTAATTATGCAATGTACTAAAGCAAAATACTTAATCTACTTCTACAATCAAACTTGCGGAAGCTTAATCTATTTTGAGCAAGATAAAATATAACACATATAATAGAGAAGAAGATTCAATCACACATGAAACACATAAGAATACTCTGGGGAAAGCCTCAGCTAAAAACTCTGTTATCTGTATTATCATACAAGTGGAAATATCTCAGGATTACACAAAGCTTTAGCTCACAAGCTATCCAGCTCTCAGTACAATCCCTCACTGTTGCTCATAGATAGAATAGGCAACACCTGTGCCTTCCTTCAGTTATCCAAGCCACCTATTTCCTTGCGCAGTTTCTCCTGGGTCCTCCAGTTGCAACTTGTGTGATTCTCACCTCACACACAACACTGACCTCTGAAATAACTGCACAATCTTGAAGGAGTTAATTCCTTCTGCATGGATGAGTTTCCTTTATAGGAAAATTCCTCCAACTGATAGTACACCGTCCCTACCTTTAATCTCAACTGGGTCTCTGTCTGAAATAACATGCATGAGTTATTATGAGAGAATATTCAGTTATCTAGAGAACACTAGTTGCATGCATGCATGCATTAACTGACTGAAATAATAATTAGTTCCTCCAACTATTTGGAACTAATTTAATTGGACTTAACTCAGTTAACTGAGCTAACTAATTACAACTCAAATACAACTCATCATTATCTCCTTAATTAAGGGATAGCTTCCTCAATCAAAGGGATAACTGTTACATGTCTTCACAAAGACTTTATGTTTGATTTTCTCCAACTAATTAACTCAAAATGAATTAATTATTATTTTTCAAACAACTAGTGAGACTAAATTCAAATTTTAATTCTCAATTTTGATTCAAGGACAAATCAAAATTGGAATATATCCCGAAATGTTATTTTTAGCAATTTTATTTTTAACATTTCTATTTTTTTCTATTTCCAACAAAGTTGGAGTATATCTTGAACTGCTATTTATAGCAAAGCTATTTATAGCATTTCTATTTTTAGTATTTCTTATTGCTATTTTCAACAAGTTTGTCTTTCTTTGATTGTCTCTCTGATCCATCATGTATTCCAGTAACTCTTCCTTGAGTCTCTTAGTGTCTTATGGTCCCTTTTTAGCCTCCATTTGGTTTACTTTGGTCTTGATACCTTTGGTAAGGATTTGTTTGACTATTTTCCTTTGTTATTATCATTAGGTTGTTTGCAAACTGATTTTGTTTGATCATTGGTTGCTTGGATGAATTGTTGTTCTAATCCTCATTTTGAAAAGCCTATTTGAATTAGTTATTAGAATTTGCATCTTAGTTTTCTTCATTTTGAAAATTAAGTGACTTGAAAAGAAAAATCTTTGCATTCGCATTTAGAGAGAAAAATATTTGCATTGCCATTTAGAGTTTCGTGTGTGCATTGAAATTGGAACAATCACATTGAAAAGGGAATTGCATTTTGCATATTGTTTGTTGCATACTCTTTGTCTCTTCCTTCCTTCAATAGATTTTCACTAAATGAGAAAGATTCCATTTGCTCATGCTAGTTTGCATTTTAGGATATTGAGGTGGCATTCATGGTGAGCCAGAAAACTAAAACTTAATTGAAGATAAACAGTAAAATTTGTTGAATCAACCTAAGGAGCATTTGTAACATCAATGTAAACATTTAAGTGTCTAGGCTAGATACGTGTTCTGACGTCGGTAAATGTAGGAGTTGTTGTTGTTTTCCAGCATTATATCCTGGGGTGAAATCTCATTCCACGTATGTGAGTGTATAGGATCATTCTCCACGTGCCTTTGGGAATATCAGATGACGCCCCACTCACATAACGTATATGGAAACACTCTCATTGAATGGTTACGCATTAGAAAACACTACTACAGACTGTACTCCCATGTACCATCGAGCATATTTTGGGAGTCCCCTATAGGTTGCTATCCTCACCATAGGTAACCGAGTCAGTTGCCTTGTATACCATGATACACCGAACATAGAATTCAGGGAGATTAGATATCGTACGTCAAGTCATTGGCTCGCCAAGGTGTATATTGCAGTTCACGGTTGCTTGGTAATCCTTTATTCTTAGATTACCCTCTCTTTTTAATTTATTTTTGTGTTAATTTCTAAAGTTTATTATCAAGCGTGGAAGAACAAAATCCCCCTCTTCGTCGTTCACGTAGAATGAAAAATAAGCCTCCACTTCCACTAGAGGCTACTCCCAGCCATCGTTAGAAGCATACAAAGACACAAACTACCGAATCGGGAAATTCTGGAACTACTTCTGGTCCTCCTCCTAAATTTGATCAACCATAATCATCTTTCCCTTCTAGTACTGTGCTTGAGATCACCTCTACTCTTGTTGGTGAATCTGACACAATCGAAACTGAAGCCCTTGAAACCTTATTACATGAGGTTATTGAGCCTGGCTTTCCTAAGTTAGATACTTTACTTCCTAAGGTTGTTGAACTTGAGGAACCTCAACCATCTTCACCAGGTCCTTCTCCTTCTCTTCCTTTGTCTCAGACAAAATCTTTAACTGTATATTTTGGGCCCAACTGTAAACCTCTTCCATACGGACTTGTGAGTATTGAATAGATCCTACAAGAAGAGCCTCGTATGTACACGCCTATCATTGGAGTGGACTTCATTTTTATCAAATCGATCCTCTTCCTCCTCTTCAAACTCTGACACACTCTCCTTTACCTATTTCTTTGGACTTACCCGCGAATTTCTCGTGACAATCTTCATTGGGATTGTTAACCATTACTGGATCCAATTCGATCTCCCAATCCTCGTCCACCACTATGGTTGAGACATCAAATATTGCTTCCTCATCCATGTTAACAACATCACCAGAGGCACATCTATATGGTGGCTCGTCCATCCCCCCTGGCTATCAATCTTTATCTGGTACCTTCTCTGATGTAGCCTCCAGTCCTTGGACCTCTCCCATGTCATCCAATTCAAGAATTCCTTCTGGTATTTCTCTTATGAATGCTACACATCCTTCTCCTTCTCCTCTGCCTACACCTATAATTGAACAACATACCAACCCTTATCTTAGTGGGCAAGGTTACCTTCAATAGATAAACTATCCTTATGTTGGGTACCCTCCATCTGGATCTGAGTTGCCTCCATCATCCCCTACTCTTGTGGCAGGGGGGCAAGCTGTTGTTGGTATACCTCAAGTTGGTTATAATCCTCCTTATCCTAGAATGGTTGCTAGTGTTTGGAAACCTACTTATCTCATCCATCCTGGTTTGTTTTGGGACCCATTGTTGAATCCTCAACCTGTGCCATCGTCATCTCAAATTCCTACCCATCCATATGTACCTCAACAACTTCAAATACATGTAAGTCAACCTTCATAGGTTTTCATTGCATCTCAACCTATTCCATCGGTATTTGGTACCCCTCAGGTTCCACTTACTCAACCTTTACAAGGTACCTTACAATCTCAACCACTTGGGAAAGGTAATCCTAAAATTTTGATAGGACAGAATGTGTATAGTATGCCACAATCCCAATTGAACCCACCTTATGTCGAGATGATGCAAAATCCCACAAGACAAAATTATAGACCTTATTAAGGTATTCCACAAATTTCTTTTCAAGGTCAACATATCCAAAACCATTCCAACCTGTGCAAGGTTATCCTAGTGCTGGTCAATAAGGTTACATGTATGCTAGTTATCAGAATCCTCCTTATTCTGGTGTCCAAGGGCCTCTTTATCAGAACCCTCCTTATCCAAGAATGCAAGTACTTGTTTCTAAGGCTATTCCTTCTTATCCACACTATCCTCCACCAGATTTTCACTAACAATTACCTTTGTAGCAACTCTTGAATTGCTAGATTTGACTGGTCTTACCATTGATCCTATCACTTATTCACCTTCGTGGCCAATAATTCCCACCATACTACCTTCTGATATCCCAAAATTCAATGGGAATCATGGAGAAGACTCGTTGATCAATTCATGATGTATAATTTGTGGTGTTCTTCGAACTCCCTTAATGATGATTCCATATGATTACGTCTTTTCCAACATGCTCTTACAAGTACCACAACTAAATGGTACATCGAGTTACCTAGAGCTTCCTTTCACAATTTTAGTTCCTTGACTACCACCTTCCTTACACATTTCTAGTTACCCATCCGATACAAAACTGGAATGGAACTTGTGACAACTTTAAACAAAATAAAGGCACTCACATTTCAAATCACATTCATGAGTGGTGGCGTTGTTGCCCATTGGTTAATACCTATGTTCTAGACCAATTTCTAGCGGAATGGCTTATTAAATCCCTGTTACCATCTATCACGGAGGATGTAGCTAAAGGGGGAGTCATGACTAAAAAGAAAGTGATTTCTCATGCTCAATATTTGGACCTCATATATACCCAATCTGGCATGCTCTATGAAAATATATGAGATGCTCTGAGACCTTCAAATGTTGTTCCTTCCACTCATGGTAAATAATCTCATGTTGTTGATGGCATCATTGGTTCTTCCAGTTTGCAGACAATGATAAAACCATCTAGTAATTCTCTCACTGATTTTGCCCAAAACTCTTCGTCCAATCTTGCTGCGGCTTCTTCTTCCCAGATAAATGTTGTTTCATTTGAAAAAGATAAATCTCAACAACAACCAGGAAGAAAGAAGAAAGGAAGAAGGTAAAAAGAAGAAAGATTCTTCAATGTAGGATAAACAAACAAATCAATCATGTGATGATAAAATGAAAGCCTTGTTACCCATGCTTGATCTACAACAAGGATCACTTTACTCGTGACTGTCCTCACTGCGCTGAAGTGAACCAGTTCTTGAAATCTTCCACTTTTCCTACTGTGTTGATCGACCCGTTTCCAAGTCAAGACACCCATATGGTTGCTCAACACCCATCTTCCTCTAACATGGTTTTAATGCTCTCCTCCACGAAGCATAAACCTAATGTTATGGTGGCTACTCAGAATAAGGAATATGGTCACGCGAATCTCTCGAATGGTCAAGTTATTGATAAACCTACCTGTTCGGCCCATCTGATCCTCCTTCGCCCATGATTCCAACCGAGTTGACTATTAATCCTCTAAAGGCCATCGTTCATAAATCTACTTTCAACCCTCATGCCAGGGCTGCCCAAAATTATAATGTAGTTTAGGACTTGACACAGTCTCCATTAGCCATGTCGACCCTCGAGGTGTTGCAAAAATTCCCTTCCCAGAAAAAGGCTTTACTTTTAGCTATCAGATGTGCGGATCCATCGGATTCCAACCTAGTTGTTTTTAGTCATGATTACATGTCAATTTTTTGCCATGACACTTGATCAGTTTATTGATCTTTTTACTATCCATGAACATGTTTGAATCAGCTCCTTTAGAAGTCAAACAACCCAAAATATTTTGAATTAGATGAGAAATTTGAGAAAAATCACTTGTCACACCTTGATAAGTTCCACCCGCACCAATTTCTCTAGAGTTTCCAGTGCATGCGCTGAAATTGACTATGAGAACAGCGCAGAGTTGCACTTTGTCTGCCACTAAAAACCCTTGCAGGTGACTTCTAGAAAGTAAAAATAAAAAGTACATTCTAGAAACATAGTTGGTCGAATATTTCCCAACTGAAAGCTTCTAGGTGATGACTATTTGAACTATAACCCTCATATGGTGCATCTCCATCCCTTTTCTCATGGTAACCTAATCCCTCAATGAAGGAGTCTCATCCTCCTTTTTTTGGATCTGAAACTTCCTCCTATTGGCCTATAAAATGACTAGAGGGTAGAGGGATTTAGGAGGTCATAACTCAGAGAAGACAAACTTATGTTGTTGGTTTGAGATTGGAAATCTTGTCATCTAAGGAGGAGATTGAAGGCATTTGGGAGGGACCTCACAACATCAAGATGGAGGTTGTAAGGCTCCTCTTAATCTTTGATTAATACAAATGAACACTTGCTCCCATTGATTTGTCTTATTGGAATGATGAATGGTTTACAATTATTTATAATGTTTATTAAGGCAAATTCAATTCATAATTTCCTTGATCATTAGGTTAATTCATTTGGATTATTATATCGCACTTGCTTTTGATCCTTTGATGGCTAATATTTGCAGGTCTTATCAAGCATTGAAGAGCTGCATCGAATCACAACAAAGGATCTTCATCAAGCATTTCGTGAAAGAGATAAGAGGCTCATTGGTTAACTTTAATTCTTATAATTCAATCAAGCTTGACTTAGGGAAAGAGTCAGTTCATTTGTCTTGCTTGTTTCTAGTTTCCATCAAGGATCTAGGGAGATCACTCTTGTCCATAAGAGGGATTGTCTAGTGTACCAATCATGAAAATGACACTCCTCGCCTTCCAGCCTAATTGGATTTTATCATTCAGGTCGTCATCCATGGTAAGAACATTCATCGCTCTATTGTGGATGAGGGAGCCTCGACCTGCATTATGTCTATGTCTTGCTGGAAAGCAACTGGTTCACCTCAACTGATTCAGTCACCTACCACATTGAAGGCTTTTGACATGAGAACATATAATCCTTGTGGTATTCTGAATTCCTTACAAGGAGA
>APFE030018386.1:0-16268 GCA_000404065.3 Pinus taeda
ACAAAGGTGCGTATATGAAGTTTTACAAGAAAAATAAAAAATGAGGCCAGATTAAAAAAAATCAGACTTGAAGTCTAAGTTCCTACAAGAGTAGGCAATACTGTCACAGCAAGCAAACTAAGAAATGAGCCCTGATTGACATTAAATGGCCCAAACTAGGAATAACAAGATTATTATCCCCAGCGAAGTCACCAATTCTGTTAAGGGAATAAGTCCACTAGGGATTTGGGTCAGAACCCTATCAGAGCAGGAGTAATTTACAATAAGAAACTTGCATACAACTCAAGAAACATGCTTAAACAAACTAACTATGTGAGGATGAACATACCTGGATGTCCTTCGTTTGGGTAGTTCCAGCCAAGGTTCAAACCCTCTACAACTCCTAATGATCTTTGAACCTACAAATCAACCAATTTGAATACACATAGCATCATATAGATAAAGCATTTTAATGAAATCAACTTTATATCATATAAGTAAATGGCTAGTTATACATCAAAATAATCATTCATATATAAACCATAACAATAACATATGATGCATAAACAAAGTCGATCTCAGGAACAAGATAGTGTTTCTTTTTATTGTAGAAAACTATAGTAAACATGGAAAGAGTTCACTTGAGTCATCCTCTTCCAGCACCAAGCAAAACTGTCCTCCAGGTCTGTCTAGTCCCATTATTCAACAACCTCCTTCCATAACTAATACCATGATATCTCCAACAAGTGAAAGAATATCAACACTCAAGGAAATAAGGGTTTCCTGAACTTGGGGAAGTGCTTGAAACACAGGGTTACTTTAGACTTGATTAGGGGATAATCTCAGTATATAATTCTATCATTTCTCTTCTCCTTAAGGTCTACCCATTGAAGTCTTTTTATACTTCTCCCAAATTAGTTTTTTAGTTGGGAAAAAGTTGGGAATAGTTGGGCCACAAGAAATAGGAGGTAATAAACAGGTAAAACCCATGATCTCCACCCATAATTAAGGAAATTTAATTTTTTTAACTGTTTTAACACATATACACGGGTTGGGTATAGACTGACCTACGTGTACACACTTTTATCAGAGGGAAAAGTAGCATACAGGGAGTAAAACATTGTTTTTAAAATATTTGGACCAAGACTGGAAGGAGGAGTTTCCCTAGGCCATAAACCAAGCATCACAAACACCAAGGGTGATATTTGGAGCTATAACACATGCTGATGAAATTGGCCTTTGTGAATCAAATTTTCCCAAGTACCAGCTCCCCCAAGTCCATATTTTTCCTGAGATTGTTCATATGTGTTATGCTTGCTATGTCCCCGGTCACAGAACTGTCATGTCTCATGACCAGAAGGTCCTTTTGACCATCATTGTTCAGCGTATTAATGAAATTTTGCAGCTCCAACTAGGACCAAGCCTAACCCCACTCTCAATTGGAGACCTGTTGGACCTGTATCCTAAACTTAGCTTTGCAAAATTGGCCCAACTATTCCAAATCTTCATCAGAGAAGAGAGACACATCCCTAAGGACTCCCCCCCCCATATGTAGCTTCTATTTTTCCCCATGGGGCCAGAATATTGTAGCCATGATATCCTGCATTTTAGGGTACACCACTAGTGAATACATTGATGAGTTAATCCTTTCCTTCATGTCCATCTACACTCCAGGACAACCTCCTGCTATCATTTATGACTATGGCCAATTTATAGCTGATAGGATGCATGAGAAATTCCTTAGAATGAACAATGAAAGGGTTTTCAAGTATTCCTTAGTCTTATACCACATGTTCTTATAATACCAACCTGATAAGTTCCCACTCACCCTTTAGAAGCTGGACACCAAAGGTCAACCTAGGTCAGTCATTTTTTGGACCCCATTGATCCACCAATCTCAGTCTCCATACTCTTATTCTTATTTTGTTGATTTATTTGTACACCAAGTCATGACAATGTTGACTGGAAGCCCTCCTCCTAGAATCATTCTATAAATAAAGAGAGTCCTCCAATTGTCTAAATAGACCAAAGTGGGTGAATGGTACCTTTACCAGAACCATACAAAAATCAAGATTTATGGTTTCATGTTGGCACCATACAAGCTACCAAGATACCTCCCAATTAGGTTGTTTTCATTAGAATACTATAGACAAATCATCAATGCAGATGTGGTAAACTTTGTCAATGCCAAGAAGAAGGCCAATTTCAAAATAAAAGATCAACTAGGCCCCTTCATATGCAACTCTAGGGAGGCAAGCAAAGAAGCAGACCTAATTCTGTAGAGAATGAAGCTCCAAAGGATTTTTGTTTAGAGATATGATCCTTTGGAATTCATCACAAAGAAGAAACAAAAGGTCAAGCTAGGACCTTTCATTCACCATCCCATACTTGAAATAGAAGCATATGCAAATCAGACAAAATGGGTGGAGGGTACACTAGTAGACCAAGACAACACCAGAGTAGACGTATATAATGCTCTAATTGATTTAGAAAAGCAGCTTGATGACAGCTCTTTTCTGCAGGTACCAGAAGAACCAGAAAGAGCCATGAGTACCCTCCAGTCATGCAAACTCCTCAAAATGAGGAGAAGATACCAAAAAGAAACAGAGAAGGGGCTTCCACTTCAGGAATGGCCACCTATGATTTGTAGTAGGAATCAACAAGAGGCAAACACTAAATCTAGCCTCTGAGTAGGAATATACTGAAGACTCAGCTGAGGTCAAAAATACAGGAGTAGAAAGAAGTACTCATACCACTCCATCTGGAGGCATGCAACAACCTTCCATATCACAAACTCAGATGTTGGAAAGGCAGCTCAGTGTTGAAGTGTCTTCTTTCAAAATGCCTACTGACAAAAACCATGATATCAAGGAAAGATGTAAAGAAATCAAGGCTAGAAATGAGAGGCGTAAGGCCCAAACATATGCACAATACCTAAAGCTGACTCCTACCAATCAAACAAGGCTAATATCAGCCTTTGACATTAAAGAGGGAAAGCTGCAGATGACCTTTGTTAAGCCTACATCCCAGTAGACAAAGATAGCATCAAATTTCAAAAGGGTAGATTTTGAAGTGTTGGCAAGGGATATTCATCCCATAGACCATATTGAACTACACAAATAGGCTGGAGAGATGATATACTCCACCCTGACAGGTAAATCCATAGTTGCCCATCAACTACAGAACTCTCTGAACAACATCTTAGCTCAATTCCAGTTAGAGAAGGCCTCCTCACATGCCAAGGATACCAAGATCAAGTCCTTAGAGGACTTAGTGATTGAATTGGGACATGATCCCAAGGATATAAAAGCCACATAACAATTTATTAAAAAGAAGAAAAATGACATAGCTGCATTGAAGAAATAGCTAAAAATACCTCAGCTACAACATCCACAAACATTGGAAGTCCTAGAAGCCCGGCAGGGGCATGAAGAACTAATGGACTTGGTCTTGAAATTGAATGATAAACTAAAAGAGATTGAAAAGGAATTGGATGCTTTGATCTAATTAAAACAGGCAGATGTGGCCACTTCTTCAACAAATGTTATCCCCACAGTCTCGACCGTAGTGCCATCCACACTAGCAACATCTTCGACACCTACAACTCCACTTGCAACAGCCTTGCTAGCAACGACAGAGTCTACATCAGCAGCAGGTGCATCAGGAGAGAAAGCAGTAAAATTATTCAAAGCCTCGAAAGAGATGTCTATCCAAGCTATTGAAATGAACATGTTAAGAGAAAAGGTTGCAAGGTTGGAAACAGACTGCAAACTTGCCCAACTGAAGCTGAAAGAAGAAACACAAAAGGCCCAAAGAAAGGGTGAGAGAATCAAAATCATAGAGAAGGATTTAACACTGGAGAAACCACTTGGAAAAACCAAGGAAATGCTATAGGCCAATATCATTGACTCTCTCACTCATATTTGGCCATCATTCCAAGTTATTTTTGAACAAACAGAGTTGGTATAAATAGCTACAAAAGCTATCTAGAAAGTGGAGGAGTTGGGAGATAAACAATAGGATGCCAATAGACTCATCCACTTCCTCAACAACAAGAATAGGTATGAGCTCCATGAGCTAAATATAGAAGATGGGACTACTACCATTTTAGAAGTAAGGAAGGTCCTCTCCAAAAGGAACCTTATGCTGAACTTAGAAGAAAAATGTCACAATACGCAGGTAGCCATTGATAGGTTCATGGCTAAATTCCAGATTTTAAGAGAGAAAGGTTTGCCTAGTCCTATGCTTATCAACGACAAACTCATGACACAATTGGACTATGGTGATAGACACAGAAAATTGGTTAAGGAACAAGCCAAATCTTCTTCCATAAAAGCCCTGCCAATAGGAAAGGTGTTATATGACACATTTGAGAACTTGTTTTTCCTTGAGCATGAGGTAAAACATTTGTTCCTCACCAAGCCCAATTTTGCCAAGTATACTAAAGCTGATGAAATCTACAGGAGAATGTTGAATGTAAAGTTACCTGATGCAAAATGGTGGGAGACAATGACAAATTTACTAGGATAAATTTACTACACAGTAAAAATGAAGGCAGACAGGTAAAACAGGTGAAAACGAGACAACAGGGTCGAAGAGTATTAGAGTTAAAGAGTATCAGTTGAAAGGTGAAAGTAAAGAAGACTCCAGCATGAAACTGTACAACAACAAGCCAGCATAAAGGGCTACACATCAACAATAAATGTCAGCAGAACCATAATAAAAGGGACAACATGAAATAGTTCATTAGTTGTCTCTATCTTCTTGTAAGAAGATATTTGTATTTCCTAGATTAAATCTCAAGTTGTTTTGAGATATTTTATAATAATTTTTTGTATAAATACTTCATAATTTGAAGTATGTAGTGTGGATTCTTAGACATTTCTATATTTTTCTTGATAAAAGACTATAATTTATTGTATCACTGTTGGGACTAGCAAGCTGGATTAATGAATAAAGGAAAGAAATTTCACTGGATTCATGTGTAGTACAAAATACATACAAGTATCTTCTTTTGTGTTGTCACTTTTCTTTAAAAGTTTTTCCATAATCTTAAATGTATCTAAAATCTAAATGCTATAATATGGAATGATATCTCAGAACTTGCTTCACTACACTCTATTTTAAATATTATGTATTTTTATTTTTTCTACTAAATTATCTAAGTTAAGGAATTCTTGATTGCTCCTTAGTTCAGGTAGTTTGCCTCTGGTCTATAGTAAAGGATTCTTAACTGCCTTTTGCTCATGATCATCATTTGTCCCTCATTTTAATCTCGGTTTGAGAATTCTTAAGTGCTCTCTCACCCTGGTTAAGATCATTTCACCCATTAGAGCTAAAAACCTATGCTTCACTCTGCTAGCTTGCCCATTGAACACTCCCTTTAATGATTTAATCCCAATTCTGCTGCCCTTCTTTGACTCCATAACCCAATAGCCAGAGACATCATTCTATCCATCTGTTTAGGGATTCCACCATCCAACTTTCAATGCAAATCCAAAACCCCTTGAACCTTAAGAACTAGCCTAAAATCTCAGCAAACAAAGCTAAAACATATAGAGAGAGCCCTCTCTGAGTCATAGGTTGGCTAGAGCCTATACTTAAAAGATTGGTTCGTGGTTACCTCAGTATTTTCCTTCTTCTAATAACTTTTAGGGAAAAATTCTGAGTGATAACACCACCGTCTGTGATTTCCTTAATAACATATGGTCCCATCCCATGCAGCAAACTGAGAAACTCTCGGCGGTGGTCCCCAAGTCTGTCAATGTAATCGAGCTTGTCCTACTTTATCACTACGCTCTTTCTATCAATAAATTCCTTCTTTATTCCTTCCTCAAGCTTCTTGACTTCCGCTTCTCCCATGGTGCTTTTCTCCCTCAACTGAACTCTTTCATTCATGAGTTCTTGTAGCCTAAGATCATCTGTTATAGATCTGATATGAAAATA
The DNA here is from genome assembly GCA_000404065.3 of Pinus taeda. Taxonomy (NCBI): domain Eukaryota; kingdom Viridiplantae; phylum Streptophyta; class Pinopsida; order Pinales; family Pinaceae; genus Pinus; species Pinus taeda. The sequence continues at coordinate 5,926 of APFE030018386.1, forward strand.
TAAGATAATGCAAATAAACCCAAAAAAAATAAGAGATAAATAGATAGAAATGCTTCTTTATTGATCAAAACCCTTAAAGTAGGGCAACACCATACATTCACTCCTTAGGGAAGGAAAACACTTCACAAGCCATATCCCTATTCATACAATATTCCTTGACATCTCTCAATGTGGAATCTCTAGCCTCTATATAGGCCTCATACATACAATACCATGGGTCATTACCATGGTTCCCTCAATACCATCTATCTAATACCATGGGCCCATTACATTATTACTAACTACATGTGGTCCCTTACATGATACGGGTTAACCACCTTATTTATAGCTCTGATACCACTTGTTATATATCTAACCCAGAAATATATGATAATATAAATAAACCCAAGAATAACAAGATATGAATATAGAAATGGATAGAAATGATTCACTTTATTGATATCAAAACCCTTAAGGTAGGGCAACACCATACATTCACTCCTTAAGGAAGGAGAACACTCCAGAAGCCATATTCATGTTCATACAATAATCATTGACACCTCTCAATGTGGAGTCTCTAGCCTCTATATAGGCCTCATACATACAATACCATGGGTCATTACCATGGTTCCCTCAATACCATCTATTTAATACCACGGGCCCATTACATTATTACTAACTACTTGTGGTCCCTTACATGGTACGGGTTAACCGCCTTATTTATTACTATGGTGAATCCCATTATTACATTATTCCCTTTGTACCCCATATTATCCCCCCTAGGTATATAACATTCCACCCCCCTTAAAATGTTTCGTCCCCGAAACATGAGAAGAACACAAATAATAAGATCTACTCAAAAGAGTAGTCCACTGGTACCATGCACATGCATCTAGCCATCCAAGAGAAAGGTGAACCCTCAATCTCGTTGGTGTCTCGCTCACTTGATATGGAAGTTGACCTTGGAAACTCTTCTATGTTGATGTGTAGTAGGTGGATCTTTGCTCCTCTCTATCTGTCATTCGGGGGTTGTTGTCCTTGTGGCTAATTGGTTACCATCTTGTTGGTTGTTTTCTTGCGGGGTGATGTGGGTGATGATATGTTGAAGTTTTAATCCACGTTGTCTTTTTATTTAATTCATCCCTTACTGGATCCTGACTGTTATCTGGTGCATGTTGTGGTGCCCGTTGTGGTGTCTTATTTTCCAATATCACTTCAACCACTGAGCCCTTATTTGATGTGTCAACACCTGTAACCTTTTCTGCTTTAGCCTTTGTTTGTGTTTTATTGTCGACCATCATCTACTTATCATATGATGTGTAAGTGTCCTTAAAACTTTGTTCTTTTGCCTCGATAGTCTCTGCTTGGGTCTTAATGGAAATATCCTGCAATGTAATTTTCTTCTTTTTATACCAGAGCTTCAGGAATTTCTTCTGCACATTAATATTGATAGTACCCATAGATTCCATCCAAGGATATCCCAAAACAACATCCATGTTATCCATATCTAAAGTATAAAAATCACCATGCAACACATACTTATCCATAGAAAGCTTCAAATCCTTATAAACTTGAACATCCTCATCATCAACTTGTGTGTTATCAAGGTGTTTTGCTGGCACTTGCAATTTTTTTGCCAAGTTGACATTTATGAGATTTTGCTTGCAACTCGGATTTATAAACACAATGATTTTCTCCTTCTGAATCAATCCATGAACCTGCAATAAGGAGACACTAGTAGAAAATAACCTCTTATGTGTCTCATTCTTTTTTCTAGCACAAGACCATTTGTCCTTAAGGAGTTTTCCCAATTCTTTATTCAAAAATTTGGACAAATCTTTGATGTCAAGTGAGTTCCACCATATGGCGGCCTCTTGTTTCAAACTAATCAGTACTATAGACCTCCAAAATTTCCCATATTTAAACCTTAGTCTTTGTAGGAATTCTTCAATAGTAGGGCTACCATCTTTTCCTGTAAAATTTTCCATGAAAAGGGTTTGAGAAAAGATCACTTACTTGGCGAAAATTTGAAATGGCCGGAATTCTATCAATATTGCTTAGAATCTCTATTATGACCTATTTTTGAAAATGGAACAACCATTCTACATCTACCCATGTGATATAAATCTTGATGCAGGCACTGGAATTTCAGATCTACACTGCAACTCTCCTGCCGTCACCAAAAATTCTGAAAAAAAATAGCCGATTTTAAATTAGCGATATCTCCCTCATCCGGACTCCGATTCGACTGATTTTTTTTTTTGAAATCGGGTATTTTTTCACAGAGAATCCAGATCTGCAATTAGATTTTGTATATTTTGCCCCAAAACATAGAGATCTGCGCAATAAACCCGTTGCCCTGAAAAATGTCTACAACACCACTGATTTTTAGATCAGCGATATCTCCTTCATCCGGACTCCGATTTGGCCGATTGTTTTTTGAAATCGGGTAAATTTTCACAAAGAATCCAGATCTACAATTTGATTTTGTAGATTTCACCTCAAAACTTATAGATCTAATCTGCAAACTCGCCACCCCAGAAAGTTCCTGCAAAATTTAAAAAAATTCTCCACTTTTGCTCAAGAAAGTGCTCTGATACCACTTATTATGGATCTGACCCAAAAATATATGAGAATACAAATATACCCAAAAATAAGAAGATAGAAATAGATAGAAATGCTTTTTTATTGGTATCAAAACCCTTAAGGTAGGGAAACACCATACATTCACTCCTTAAGGAAGGATAACACTCCACAAGCCATATGCCTGTTCATATAATAATCCTTGACACCTCTCAATGTGGAGTCTCTAGCCTCTATATAGGCCTCATACATACAATACCATGGGTCATTACCATGGTTTCCTCAATACCATCTATCCAATACCATGGGCCCATTACATTATTACTAACTACTTGTGGTCCTTACATGATACGGGTTAACCACCTTATTTATTACTATGGCCCATCCTATTATTACATTATTCCCTTTGTACCCCATATTATCCCCCCTAGGTATATAACGTCATCCTACTAGATCTCCTCATTGAGTCACAACCATTTGTCTTCGAGCTCTTCCAACAATGCAAGCCTTTCTTCTAGGGCTCCAGGATCTGTTACCCCTCGAAGCACCACTATGCACATATTAGACATGATAGACTCCATAGGCATTATGGCCTCTACTCTATCAACCAACCGAAAAATCATCTGTCCGAGTATGCGCAAGTCCCAAACACTTCGCTGCGCATTGCATACCTTGTTTGACACGTTAAATACCTTGTAAAATGCTTCCACATGGATAAACTTCTACGAGATTGTTCTTCCCACATACTGTATATCCAACCTTAAGATCCAACTGCACATCTGCCCCCCAACATAAGCTTATTGACCATACCTCTTAATGCGGAGTTCATGCACATCTACGTAGGTTGTTTTCCATATGTCAGCATCTACCTGGCTAGATGTGCATGCAGATTATCCTACCCATTGTATTTATCTATCAATCGCACTCTAGGCTTCCCAAACCATGTGTGCATCATTCTTCTACATTCGCCCTAGTCCTCAAAGCTCCCTTTGTATGTACCCCACCACTTCGCAGGCGTAGCGTGTAGTACCCAATTCAAGGCCTAGAAGCATTTCTTTTCCGGTACCTCCCCTTCAAATTTTTCCAAGAAGGTATCTACCTCACTTAACCCATCATAACGCAGGTTGCTTACTTCTGTTGATACGCAGCGCAATGACCTTAAAATCATAATACAATTTAGTGTAGTCACCTCATGTAACTGATTCTTCCATTGCTCTGTTTCCTCATCCGAATCTAAAGTACATCAGCTCTCGCACTCACATGCAAGCCATCCATCCCTAGTGGGATTCACCCAGTCCTCGTTTCGCACTGTTATCTTATAGATGCAGTCCAAATCTTCATCACTTTCATAGTTGCAAACCGGCTCAATATAGCGTGATCCTTCAGAAGGGTCCAGAGGTATAGCTACGCGTAGTGACCTCTTTTCAAAAATCATCTTGTGCTTCTTTAGATTAATCACCTCGTTCATGTCAGTGGCCCAATCAATTCCTAAAAGTGGAGGGTAGGGATTGTTGTCATCAACAATCTCTATTACTTCCAAGTCTGCTAGCGTGCTCGCTCCCTCAATATCCACAGTGATTCGCTGCAATCGCCCCATGGGTATTATTTTCTGTTGGTTCACCATTCGCAGCTGAATATGACACCACTGCAGTGTAGGCCTCCCCATGCGCTCCCATGTCTACTTTGGTAGAACATTCACGTCTAATCCTAAATCCAAAATTACTTGGTCCATCTCATATTCTCCAATCTTCACTGTTAACCTCATTTCTCTTCCCGTCCTTGTCTTATGCTTTCCAATCTTCCAGACTACGTGCAATTCTCCTGGCATGGTCCTAGCGCATCTATTAATGAGTTCCTGTAATCCTTTTATAGCATTACTGTCATGCAGTAACTTCATATATGTTTCCAAGAATTTCGTAAGCATAGATGGGTCCATTTCCAGCTTTGGTCTATCTTTGCTTCCTAAAGTGGAGGCATCAACGAAGCTCTTCTTAGCTTCCATGAAGGTTTCCTTAGCATGCTCCAAATCAAACTCTGCTTATTTCGCCGGAGCTTTGCGAACCCAAGTATTATCTTCGGGTTGTTTTCCTTTTCCATCTCCCATCATGATTCCACTTTGGAGCACAATGTTCACATCTGGATCTTCCTCACGTAGCTCATACCTCATCATCTACAGGTTCTGAGTCGGGGGAGGCAGTAGCGCTCCTTTGTCACATATCCTAGCTATCAGCGTAGCATAATATTCCATCTCATGATCAAACAAGGTGCAATATAAACACGACGGCCACGTCAAATTCATATAATCATGGGCATAATGTCCTAGCCCTCCATAATTGTAGCAGATCAACTGACCATGACCTCTTCCAGGTCCTCCTCCACCTTGGCCTCATCCACGCCCCTGAAATATTATTCATGCCACTCCTTTGTTTTGGTCTAGGGGTCACGTTTCGCCCTGAGCTCTGTATGTGGGAGTTCTATCCATCATCAACTCATAGCTCCTACAATTATGCTTTTTGTGTCCTACTGACCTACAAAAATTACAGAAAAATTGTTGCGAATTTTGTGTGTAATTTTGTAACAAATGATAGTTGTTTGTAGCACGTTTCCCTCCTATTTGACAAATCCTGCACCACAAAGCAGGCATCGTGCTAGTTCTTGCTTGTGCTTCTGGCCTTAACAACATCGGTCCTCATCCCATGAGGTAATTTTTGAACACCGGGAAATGGTCCTTATCATGACCCTGACCCTTGCATTTTACACACCACACCTCTTCACGCACTTCTCGGCAAGTTGTCTTGTCCTGTTTCAGACTCTGCATCTGAAGGCATAAGTTTTTCAACTGCGCATGGATCTGTTGAACTCCCAAGTTAGGATCCTGTATCAAGGTCTCATGTAGTCTCATCGCAGTCTCTAAGGCCTCTGCCTATGTCATTAACTTCTACTGTGATAACGCACTCCTTAAATGTGGCATTAGCAATGCTACAAACCATTCATAATGTTGTCCATCCTTTAGATTCATATTAGTTTCATGAATCATACACTTCAACCTCTAATCCAACTCCCAAGGAGTTTCACCTGGTAGCATCATGTTTTCTTTGAACCCAATGACTGATTGTGCTTCAAACTTCAGCCTCCTAAATTCTCTGTTTAGCACTGCTTGGATATTTGTGATTTCCGCATTTGGATTATCATTGGAGTGCTTAATATACTAGGTCAGTGCATGGTCCTGCAGGGAGCTAACCAGTGTCGCTTTCTTTATATTGTCATCTATAACCTCCTACGCTTCCCATACAGCTCTTACCATGAACCAAAATTGGTTCAGATCCTCATTTCCCACTCCCTTAAACACAAACAACTTTATCATGCTTTCCATATTGACTTGAAGTGGTGGCGGAGGTGGTACGGGTGAAGATGGAGGTGGAGGTGGTGAAGCTGGTGGTGGTGTGGGTGGGGGTGGTATTTGTGGAATTCTTTACCTTATTAGATGGATTGCACTTCACAGTGAGACCTTGGCGAGTTCTTCCTTGTCCCCTCACGAAGGTGAAATCAAGGGGCTAGTTTCTGGTCCCTTATTTCCTTCATTCCTATAAGTTTTTCCACTTTACGTAGCCCCAAAGATCAAGGTAATTACACAACCCTCTTTTCACACAATAACATTTTAATCCAAGTATTTAGGGACTTTATGTGCTTACCTCGTGGTCCTTTGAGAAAGTGTCACTCTGCCTCACTATAGCTGACTGAAGTATCTACCAAGAACTCAATAATGAACCCCCCTATAATCCAATTGAGCCAGTGATAAAAAACACGTGTGATCTAATCCTCTGATGCTTCCAATATACTCATCAACTCTGAGGTCCACACAATAGGACCATCGAGCTTCCACCATCCTTAGCTATCTCCTAGCTTCGTGATCCACTCATGTAGCTCAGTAGGGAAAGATGCGAAAAATATTTCGTGGATTTCTGTGTACAGGTAGTAGTCTAACCACTCTTCTTTTGTCAATTGCAGATTCATGTCCTCCCACACCACGAAGTCATTAATCCTCTTGCCCAACCAACCTTTAATTTCATTCTTAGTTGGATTCCAATGATACAACATCATACATCTCTATGTAGATTTCGATACCGGCAACGGAATCATTTGTTGGGTTGATGGGACCTAACCCAGGTTTGGAGTTAATTAGCTAAACAAATCCCTACACTACTAGCCCTTTCGGCATCAGCCTGTGGTGCACAGACTGAAGTCTCACCAAAAGTAGTATGGGGAGATGCTGGAACCAAGTTTCCACACCCAAGAGATGTCTGAGGGGTCGATTTAGTCCAACTGTGCCTACCTTCACACAGGTTACTTCACGCATTTTTTTGACATACGAGACCTTTGCGATTTATTATAATCACCTATGCACAACCCTTACCAGGAGCTGAGGGGCTTTCACGTTGCTATGGCAGTGATCTGTGCTATTTCCCCAAATCACACTGCATATCTTACTTATCTTCTTACAGATATTAGTTGAATTTGCGTAAACAGATACTTTATCTCACATTTACTTAATCAACACAATCATATATGTTCGCGCAACATATAAAGCGCAGAAATGTAATTTATACCCAATACATTCAATGCAGAAAATAGTAAATGCATACACAGAAATGGTATAAAACTTCTCTTTATTAATGCTTCAATGGTTACATACTCAACTTGTCCTGCACACTCAACTGCAGGGGTCCACGTACTCAACTATGGACTACTAGGGCTCTACGCACTTAGCTGCAGAGCCTTCTCCTACTCTACGACCCAAAGACTTGACTCTACACTTAGATCTTCCACTATCGTTCTATTCCAACATCATCCTAACTCTTCTATTGACTGATTTACAACTTAGAGCCTCACTCGATTTATACAATCCCATGGTCCACAGACCATGGGTAGATCCCTAAAGTCGACATTACATTACAAATTTGAGGACGGACAACCCTATGACTCATTTACAACTTAGCACTCTGCACCCACAAAATGCAAATTCTTTACATCGAATTTACACTTTTTAGCGAAAATCTAGGCTTTTAGCCCGAAAACTTCCTTTGGGAGATCCTGTGCCCAACAACTTGCCTAAGATGAAGCAACCCATAGTAGTTGACCTGAAGGCATGTATCCAGAGTCAAATCTGGAACTATGAAGAGCTCCCACAACTAATCACTAGTCTACAAGCTTCCCATGGACGTGTATTCAAGAGTATGGATGTTGTGGAGTGCGCACATGCAATACCATCTATTGGGACTCTCACCCAGGCGAAGACAAAGGCACAGGTACAACTAGAGCTTGACTCGTACTTTGACAAGTTGATGTGCATTGCCACAATCCCAGACTTTCCCATCAGTGTAGACATCATGCACAAGTATGTTGATGGTCTGGTCGTATTGAAGACAATGATGTGCATGCTTTTAGATGAGTTGGATAGAGGATCCCAAGCAGTGTACCCGAATGCTATGGACGTAAGATTCAGGTTACAGAAACGTGTCATCTTGGAACACAAGGACACCATCGTAGACTACTGATCTTGGCATCAATTCACTACTATCAATCACAATGAAGATGCTGAAGAGTTGGTCTTTCAACAGTTGTCCAAGTCATATTGATGTCTAGCAAAGCTTGCTCAAGCCGTTTTGTCTCACATGGGTACATGTGCATTGTAATATAACATCTTGTCAAGTGTAAGTTCAAGTGTCGATAGTTGGATGTAACAGTCATAGAGTAGATGAAGAGTGATGGGGGTAGATGAATTGTCACAAAGGGGAATGTCAAGGGTCACCCCACTATTTGCTATAAATAGTCCCTCATAACTCATTATAGGGATTTTGGTCACCCAAGCTTCTGATAGGACTATATTAGTGAGAGCTTGGATAGTATTGTAACGAGCCTTGGCTTCTCCACTGCACAAAGCTAGTAGATCTCTTTAGAGGAATAGGTGATTGTGGCTGTAATGTTTCACTATCGAAACTATTGGTTGGACATGGATGCATTGTATGATTGGAACTTACACTTCTTAATATAAAAATAACCAACACATTTCATGCATATGTTGTATTGTATTTCAGTTATCCATTTACTCTAAATGATATATGTATTTGTTTTCTTACGCATGCATGTATATCTAGTTATTTGTATGTATGTATGAATCTTTCTAAAATTTGTTGTTGGTTTAACCATCACTTTGGATTGCTAGCTAACTTTCCTTCTATGTTGTGATGCATCTTTTCTCATGTGTTCCCTTCTTAACTCCATGCTATCACAGGTTTCCAAGGGGTGCACTCCTCTCAACCCCCATGTGTTAGAAGCTCTAATGCACCTTCCTTGTCTTACTACATATGTGACACCCTTGCTACCAATAGAGTTATCTTACTTGCCTCTGTGCGAAATTGCAATCAAGGCATTATCGTACGACCCACTACTAGAACTCTTACACCAAATGGTCTAAGGTCTAATTGGGACTTCTTACCAGCGAGATCCCCTGACATGTTGGCATGTCCAGTGCCATCAATAGGGGGAGATCTAAATCTAAAGGTAGATATAAATCTCCAAGAAATTGTATAAGAAAATGTTGGAAATGTAGTAAATATGGGCATTATAAGGAGGATTATAAATCTAAAAATGTTGATAAAGGGAACGGGATCAAAGTATTTTACTTCTATATAAGGGAAGAGCACTTTAAAGGAAGAAAAGGATATGTACTTGCATTCTTAAAACACATATTTAAATCATGATATATGTCAAGAAACTTAGGTGCTTATTTTCATATTAATTATCACACTAAGTAGTTTATTGAATATGAAAAGTATAATGGAAGTGATGTTTTCCTTGGATATAACTCAACAAAATGAATCATATGGTATGGAAGAGTTAAGTTACTCCTTAAGGATAGAAGGATTAGAACACCCCTTGGGATTTTGAACATTTAAAATCTAGCTAGAAACTTGATATCCATAAGTAGAATGAGCAATACATGTGTATAGGTTATGTTTAAATGAAACCTATGAAATGTGTTAATAAGAAATGGTGTGAGGAGGGTAGTTTCGAATGAAAATATATATGAGTTATTGGGAAGCACTATCACTAATGGGTGCCACAATTATTTATTCCTAGGGGTGGAAATGAAGAATAAAAAACCCCTATTATCTCTAGAGGAAAGACATTGATATGATATCAAACACTAGTAAATATACAAGAGAAGTCCCTTCAATCATTACACATTAAATGCATGGTTGAAGGTATGTTTGATTACACTAGATTTTGATTTTTGTGAACATTGCATAAATGGTAAAAATAATCAGGTAATATTCTCATTTGGTGCTACAAGAACAATGAGAATCTTAGATTGTATAAATATATGATTTTTCAAGGATCACATGAATTTATTCTATTTGACAGAAATATGAAACCTTGGATAAATTTAAATATTTTAAGGCTCTTGTAGAGAATCAAAAAGAGAATAAAATAAAGGTGTTTAGGATAATAATGGTGGAGAGTTCTATGGAAATAGTTTTTGTATTTTTATAAGAAGTGTGGAATAACAAAGAAAAAAAATATTCAATACATGGGTTAGAATTGAGTTGAAAAAAGAATGAATAAGATGTTGGTGGAAGAGGTGACGAGCATGCCCGATGGTATATATTAGGACAGGAATTTTGGGCAAAGGTAGTGGATACTACTTGTCAGCAAATAAATCAAACACAATAGTGTCAATTGACAAAAATCTGAATGAGGTATGGACTAGTAAGAAACCC
>APFE030018388.1:0-20229 GCA_000404065.3 Pinus taeda
AAATACAAAGCTCAGTTGGTAGCAAAAGGTTATTCCCAGGTGCCGGGAATTGATTTTGGTGATATTTTTCTCCTGTTGCCAAGGTAACTTCTATTAGATTACTTTTATCTGTTGCTACTACTTTTGATTTTGAGGCAGAACAGATGGATATGAAGACAGCACTTCTTCACGGGGATCTGGAAGAGGAGATCTACATGATGCAACCTAAAGGCTTTGTGGTGAAGGGTAAGAAAGAACGGGTATGCAAGTCAAAGAAGTCTTTGTATGGGTTAAAACAGTCACCAAGGATGTGGTATCAGAAATTTGATACATTTATATCGAGACTTGGATTCACCAGAAGCAAAGCAGATCACTATGTGTATTTTAAATTAATTGGTAACCGTGTTATTTATCTAGTCTTGGATGTGGATCATATGTTGCTGGTTGGAAATGAAAAAGAAATTATCCAGGATTTGAAGACCCATTTGTACTCCAAATTCGACATGAAAGATCTTGATGCTACACACTATATTTTGGGCATGGAAATTAAAAGAGATCAGACAAAGAGGAAGCTATGGTTAAACCAGAGGAAGTATTTTGAGACAATATTGCAGAAGTTTAATATGCAGGATAGTAAACTGGTGAAGGTTCCTATTCCTATATGTGTAAATTTATCTGTTGAACAGTGTCCTAAGACACAAGAAGAGAATGAGGACATGTCCTGTGTTCCATATGCAAGTGCAATCGGTAGCTTGATGTATGCGATGGTTTGTACTAGACCAGAAATTGCACATGTAGTGGGAGTATTGAGCAAGTTTATGTCAAAACCAGGGAAGGAGCATTGGACAACAGTAAAGCGGTTTTTCAGGTATTTGTGTGGCACTAGTGATTATGGTTTGTGCTACCAAGGAAGACCAGGATTGGACAGAGTGTTGGATATTCATGGCTTTGTTGATGCAGACTAAGCTAGAGATCTGGATCAAAGAATATCTACAAGTGGGCATGTGTTTAACCTATTTGGAGGTGCAGTTAGTTGGATGAGTAAGAAACAATCTATAGTGGCACTATCAACTATAGAGGCAGAATACATGAAAGCCACTCATGCAAGCAAGGAAGCAGTTTGGTTGCAGAGATTGTGTTCAAATATGGGGTTAGTACAGGGAGCCATAAGGATAGATTGTGACAGCCAAAGTGCAATTTTCTTGGCAAAGAACCTTGCATATCATTCAAAGACAAAGCACATTGATGTTCAGTATCACTTTGTGAGGGATATGATAGAAGACAAAAAGATGTTGCTGGTAAAGGTGGACACTTTGAAGAATACTGCAGATGCATTGAAAAAATTTGTGAGATCTAAGAAGTTCTCTTGGTGTAGAGAAATAATGGGCATTGCAGGGTTGGATAAAGGACTATGCCCTCTTGTGGCCCCCTACGGAAAGAAAACAACAAGTTGGAGAATGTTGGGTTGTGTTATATTCTTTCCATGACTAGCCCACGTAGTTAACCAGGGGGTTAGAAGGGGGGTAGAGCCCCCCATTCGTTGCGTCGATTGCATAGCAGGGGGAGTCATAGGGGGTTTGAGGGGTGCAGGTAACCCCACTCTATGGGGTCCAGGGCAGTGCCCCGGAAAATTTTGGTTTTGGACCCTATGTTAGGTTGGGCGAACCTACCTATAGTTTTGTGCATGATTTTCGCACATGGTTTTGGACATGATGGTTTTCGGTCCATGGTTTTGGATGCGATGGTTTTCTATCGATGGTATTGGATGCTTCGGCATGTATAAATATGTATTGTAATATTGAAAGGAACATAATGAAAAATCAATCTGGTAGTCCCGATTTTGGGATCCAGGGGAAAATCTTTGTGTACATGTGTTTAATGTGTTATGCTCTCGCATTATTTATCTTTTGTGTTTTAGAATTCATATGCAGGTAATTTTTGTATGGGGTTAAAACCTACAAGAAAGAGGTAAAGTAAATTAAAATCATTACTACAACAGAACCAACACTTGCAATACTTATGGTTGCCACAAAAGAACCAACCACAGGAGCAACCAACCTACTGTAGGAAGGTTGGTTGCATCAACAATAAATTTCTCTGAAGATAAAATAGTTGCAAGCAAAAAGAAGTAAGGTATGTTGCTTGTAGGCTACTAAAGTGCACAAATACTCTATGTGTGCTCTCTAACTATCCCTCTCAACTATTATGCTTGTCTATGGAACAAAATTCCCTTGAAAATAATGGGACTCTTTTCTTGCTAGTGACCTTATGATAACACAACCCAATAGACTACTAGTGGTTATGTTTGAATTCAAATCTAAAATATAGTTACATCATTAACCCTTATAGAGTCCACTTCATCATGATCACATGTCTATCCCATTTTCTATGAGTAACGGGTGCTAATAAGCATCCTCTCGTATTCTGATGGTCAAAACACGAAGTTCAACTTCCAAGTCGCATAGCTTTTGCATACAGACTTCGATTGAGGTGATTCTTATGCCATTGGAAATGTCTCTATGTGTAGAGTATTAAATGAAGTTGCGACATAAATTGGGAATTTTTTTTCCCTAAAAAGTGCCATTGATGCCTCAAACTATGTCTATAAGGTTTAAGACCCTAATTTTCCAAATTGAGTCTCGCTAGTAAAAATGGTCCTGTGAGCTTATTCATCGACATGTTCCGCTCTAAAAGCATCAAAATGGATTAAAAAACATTATAATGATCCAATCCATATCACACTTCCCCATTTTTTGAGGCTTTTGGTCTCAAAACTATTTTATTGAATAAGGTGAGGAAAATTTTCCTCCACCTTCTCTTAGGTGTACCATTTAGCTTTGCCTAGAAGCTTTCCTTTCAAGCCAATAAACCAAAGGTCATGTTGCCATTGTCTTTTATTTTTGGACCTCTTATGTAAGATCATATCCTCTATCAAATTTTCCTAAGCATCTAGTGCCAAATCCTCTATAGATGGTAGGACCCATTCCTATTCCAAATATAGCATGAAAGGCTCGTAGAGTTTCATATTATCTGCATTCACCACTAAGTAAACGTGCATGTATGGGGGTAGATTGAGTCTATAGGCATTATCTACCACCATTTCCAATATCTAAAAATGATTATATTACAGATCCTTGATTTTCTTACCAGGACCCTATAACCTCTTTGTTCAACTATAACCATATTGTCTCCCACCTTAAAGGACCTTTGTTCCATGTTGATCATGCCTAGCCTTATTTTTTTCCTGTGACTTTTTTAGTTTCTCTTGTACTTTTAGATGGATATATCTAGTCTTATAACAAAAAATTATTCCCTTAAGGCATCCCCTGTAAGGTCCTCGCTCACTTTTCCTTGCTACCCATATGCAATATACAAAGGTGAAGGTGGAAAATAGCCAAAAAACATTTCAAATGGGACTTACCAGTAGAAGTGTGAACTAATATATCATAAGAGTGTTGTGTATACACCAAATTTTCATCCAAAGTCTTTGGATGCTTTTGATTATAACCCCTCAAAAGTTGCACCAAACTCTTGTTGACTACTTCTATTTTCCCTTCTGTCTGTGGATAAAATGTTCTAGACCTCTTTGACATCATGTCCATATTCTCCCACAATATAGTCCAAAATGTACTGATAAAGTATTATCTCCCTGTCTAAAACAATGATCCTTAGTATCCCAGAGTGCATCCAAACCTTTCCAAAGAACAAGTTCATTACATCTTTCCCACTAATGGTCTTTTTATCAGACATCAAAACACACATCTTGTAGAACATGTTAACTACCATGAATATATAATCATTTCCCTTCTTGGTTTTTGGTAAAACTCTCACAAATTCCAGGGAAATGCTTTCCCAAGGATGAATAGGTGCCGATAAAGGATGATATAAAGCCTTTTTCCTATTACCATGCTTATTGGTAAAATAAATTATGCATCCTCTTATGAATCTAGTGTTGATGTGGGTTTCGGGCAGCCTAGTCAACAAGGGAGAAACGATCCATACCATAGTTCTTCAAATAGCCCCAGTTGTTTGGTGTGATTTTCCTCGACAAGTTTTAAGGCTCTGTTAGCCTTCATATTTCTCCTATTGCAAAGAAGAAGTTAGGGGGAAAACTAATCCTAACTAACTATGGTTAAACTAAAACTAATCTAAAACTAATGTATACTAACAATTGTTAATGTTCCTAATATTGTAAACTAATAGTTAATTAAACATCATACATCAAATATCAAATTAATAATGCAAATGAAACAAAACAATCAAGGCAAAATAAAAATAGTTGGAAGAACGAAACTATACTCTCTCTCTCTCTCTCTCTCTCTCTCTCTTCTCTATATATATTATATATATATAATATTATAATATATATATATATAAGTAAGTTATATTCAAAGTGCTATTATACAATAATCTACTACAGAAAAGCATGTATTAAAAATAAAGAAAATAATTATAATATAAATATACAAGAATATGATAAAAGGATTATCCATATAACAAATTGTAAATGGACTACTAAAGAAATAAAAATATAATTATGTGTAGAAACAGTAAGAAATAGAATTCCTAATTTTGATTTATATATGAATTTATAAATTAAAATAAAAGAAAATAATAATCCTTGATGCAAAAGAAAATACATACAAATGCTAAAATACAAGTCTCTTATATTTTAAATGGATGAAGATCAAATTGTATCTAGCATCAAGAATCAAAGCAAAATAATCTAAAAGATGCAATCTACTTACTACTACGTGGCTAATATACAGAGAGTTATCGTAACAATTGCATAGAAGAAATAATCATCTAATTACTTGTTTGTGAATCAAACCTACAAGCAAATAATTAAAATTAAAATATAAATTCAAGAACTGCTACAAGATGTCAATTTTATTTTGTATGTAAAGATGACAATATCAAAATTCTAAACCTCTAGAATAAAATCACATAAATATGAACCAGATTATATGCCCAGATTGATTATCTATCTTAGGACACAAGTCACTAGAGGTGATATTGATCGTATAATAATGTATAAAAACTGAAACAATGTAAGGCAGAAAAGAAACATAACAAGTTGCTAATTGTTTACGGATTCAAACCACAAAAATAATAATGTCTATATGTTGTATTCTGAGAAATAAAATTACACAAAAGCTAGTAGATGATAAATATCAATGACTATGAAACAATAAAGACACTATAAGAAGCTAACTGAATAAAATCAAGTCTTACAACTCAAAGTGTAATTCCAAAATATTTCATAGTCATACATAGTTTGGAAAAAAAATTATTTTCTTCAAAAAAAATCTTCTTTATAATACTATAAGTACCCCCTTTCATTACAAAATAGGAGGTTTACATCAGATTATTGTAACTAACTATGTCTAAAAATTAGTTGAAAATTTAAATTGTCTATTTATAAAATAATATACATTGTGTGTTTGGTCTATTGGTCATATCCCAACATATAAAAGAACATAAACAGGGTAACTAACAAGAATCCTTTTCCCAGTGTTTGCAATTGTTAGAGGCTATCCATAGGTATTCATTCCATGAAAGGCAAGAGAAATGTTTTAACCAACATGGAGATCTATGACAAATTAAGCAAACGAGATTACTATTCGACATAATCAAGAAAGAGGGTTGTTACAAAATCTTTGATTATGTAACACACTTTTAATTTTAGTAAATAAAGTAAAAACAACAACATACCTTAACATATCCAAAGGCTGGGACATCAATAAAAATAAAAACCTTTATTTAGAATCATTTGGATCATCAAGGTCTGGAGAAATTATTACTAATCTGTGATGACTTTATTACAATGTGTGTGACAGAAATCTATGATTTTTTTTACTAAGATGGAAATTTTTTGTTCATGGTATGTTTCCTTAGCTCGACATGAAACCCTTAGTCTTTCATTTTCTTGCATAATCTAATTAATTCGACCATTGAAGTGTGGTATAGTGAATAGGAACTATTGATGCTAGTATAAAAAATCTAATAGAGATTTAGAAGTAGCTTTCCCAAAATCACTGTCAATTTCAGGCATATTATCCTTATTATAGAAAAAATCAGGCTTTCTTGAGTCTCAGGCTTGGTCTTTTTAGGCACAGGCTCTTTATTAGCTTCAAGATCAACAAAGATCTATTTAGCTTGAGTAATAAATCACCTATTACACCTTAGCTTAGATATATTTATTTCTCTTTGCTTAACCTTGACACTAGACCCAAGATTTTGTTTACACTAACTATTTGTTTCTTGACATGCAGGTTATGTATCAAGGTCAATATCCAACTTCTTCATATTTTCAACATGTTTATTAACTTTTGGTTTTAGTTTAGTATGATGAAACAAAGTGTCATTTGCCCTGCTCTTGGTGACGAGCCGATGGAGGTTCAGGGATTTCACCCCAACAATCGCTAAAGGAATCGAATGGTTGTTCAAGGCCAAAATGTTCAAAAATATCCACCTCATCGACATAATCATCAAGTGGAGCCGAAACTTGACAGGGAGGGTTAAATGGAGTCTCTGGTGCAAACTCATGTTTACCCAACTGTAGGGTTTCCTAAAAACCATTTCGCAGGAGAAAACTTTCCCATTGTTGGTTGACTTTAGACAAATGAAATTTAACCAAAATACATATAATACCATGGTGGAAGAGCGACCTATCCAGGTTTTTACAATTTGACTGATAGGTTTTATCCATCTTAGGTAAACTCTTGTGCAAGAAATAGGGTAAATTAATATCATGACTTAGAGAAACCATCAATAGTCAGATATGATACAAAAACACCAGGTTATATTGACCCTTGCAAGTTATATAATGGCATCTGAAATATAATAAATCTCTCTATTTCGGTTTTTGATTGTTCACATGCATACCTTTTACAGAGTAACCCTTGTCTTTATGCTCCAAAAGCTTTCACCATGGTATGTCTTGTACAAGACAATTCTTAGACCATTGTTCACCTTTAGTGGGGAGGGAGGTAGATTCAGATATAAAACTAACATCAACCTCCATTCCCAAGTCGCCAAGCTTAGCTCCCTTTCCATTGAAACGGGAAGTGAAGGATTTGACAACACCATTATTAAACCCTTGGAAATGTAACATAAAATTCCACCAACCCACCTTCTCGAAAAGGGATTGATACTCATCATAAGCTTTGACAAGATTAGTCACTTCCAATTTTGTTTTGATTATGGGCATGGGTGTTTACATAAATGAAATTTGTGCTAGGGTTTAACTCGACATACTAAAAAACAGGGGCATAGAATACCAAAGTCTTGGAAATTTTTAGAGAGACCAGGAAAGACATAGAGAGAAATGGAAAATCTAGAAAAATAAAAAATGAAAACCCTACAGAGAAATTTGATAGATCATAATATGTAGCTTCGAGAATGTACCATAGTTCAATCATGAATAGGTAATGTTTTAATGTTTTGTATGTTAAGTTATGGCTACAGGTTACAACGTGTACATGTGTTGAAAGGTGGTAGTGCCAAATAGGAAATACATCATCCAAAGTTAATCATACCCAATCCATCTTGCACCACCCTATATCACTCGGGATATGGAAATGATAAGCATGTTTAATTGTGACCAAAACATTATATTATCACATAAATCTCACCATAACCCAAAACGGTATAAGCATAGTTTCGACAAAAACCCAAAGTGCTATATTCAGATGAAGAATATAAACCATGACAATGTAGAAATACAATCAAACATGAATAAAAACATATACCTATCAAATGATTTTAAAACAATGCAAAGGTCAAACCTAAAGGTTTTTAAAAATATCATTCACCAAAACTCATAATCCGATATGAATATACGATATGAAATCATCATAATATATAACCAATATTTGAATCAAATGAAAACTATACCAAGGATTTGGACCAAGATCAAATGAGAATACTACGAATAAAATGGCATCAAAGCAAATGTTACATGGTCATTACAGAATCAAAATAAGAATTCTAAGTGATAGTAAGAGATCAAATTTTAGTTAAGACCACATAAATTAGATTCACCATGATCTAGATGATAACCAAAGCTAAAAAAAATTCCTCTTTATTGCTCAAATGAAAATAAAAATGCAAACATATGGGAGGATCCGATATCATATTCGAAAATGAAAGGGGAGTCAGTTGGGATGCCAACATCTAGCTGTATGTTCTTTCATCTTGGGCCAATACACATAGCTTTTCAATTTGGTTGTTTTCTTCCCTACACCAAAGTTCATAGAAACCTTATAGGTGTGAGCCTCTCTAATCAGTCGTAGTCACTCACCTTTAGGAACACATAACTTATATAGCCTTTAGATTCTTGTCATGGAGATGGTAGTTAATTGTTTTATCACCATCATGCACAAGACTCTAGCTCTATAACTGTTGAAACACCTCCTTGAAGTCCTCATATTTTGAATATTACTCTCTATATGCATCATGGGTGAATGGTTCCATGTGCATTAGAGTTCTGAAAGTTATGATATTTGATGTGGGTAGCCTTGAAAGCATGTTGACCAAATTTTTTGTGTTTCCCTTCATATAATTTATCACTGTTGTAGAAACTCCATCCACTTATAATGCTTAGTATTTTGTAGCTTACGCTATGCCTACAAGTACTGTAGTAGTTGATGATCTGTATGGATTACTATCTCATTTCCCATCAAATATTGTTTCCACTTCTTCATAGCTTACACCAGAGCACATAGTTCCTTGTCATAGGTAGGGTAGTTAAGAAGTTCTCCATGAAATACTTCATAATGGTAGCATATAAACCTTTCTCCTTGAATTAAGACTACTACCATAACATACCCACTCCGATCAATACACATTTAGAAGGGTTATTGCAAGTTCGATAATGCTACAAATAGTTATTGAATGATCTTGTAGAAATTATAGAAATTTGCTACTACTGATGAAATCAAACTGAAATCAAGAGATTACAAATTTCCTCTACTATTATGCAAAAAGGAAACCACAAATTAGAAACACATGCAATGACATGAAACCATTAAAACCATAAGAACACAATCATTTACAGGGGAACCCAATGGGGAAAAACTCCTATACTTATTTGCATTAATTCATATGAGAAAGAGAGACAATTACAAGGTTTTTCTTCAACTTTGAAGCACACCCTCCACTGCAATCATGTTCTCCTGCTTCCTGACTTGATATGGACAACACTTAGTGAATTCAAGGCTCATCCAATCTCCTATTTCCTCGCACAATCCTGGAGGAATTAGCCCCTAAAAAATAGAATAAATTCCCTATTTCCTTGCGCAATAGCTTGAGGAATTCATCATGTGCTCAGTGCAAAAGTATTGCACACTCAATAATATACAAATATAAATAAAAGCACGTATTTTCCTCCACCTTAACAACATAATTCGAATTCCATGCATTACTGTGTCTATTTTTAGTTGATTGATTAGTTAACTGAGAGATGAGTGAGTTAACCACAATCTTAACTACTCAACTAACCTTCAATTGACTCAACTAATGACTGGAGCTTAGTTAATTAAGCTCAACTAACAATAACTCAACTAGATTGCTAAATCTTAGAAATCAATACATGCAGAACTCTACTCTTAGCCTACAAACTTGAATTTACTAAGTTAACTAGTAGAGAAGGACATGTCATACAAGTTAACTACCATCCAAGTCATCCTGCTGATGTGGAAAAACGACTTACTAAATTTTACTAAGGCACAAGTCAAATTTAGATTTTCTTGCTACAATTTCTAACACTCCCTCTTAGCAAGAAAGTGATTTTACACAACCCAAATCCAACTCTTGTGGAATGCACTACAGAACTACCTCTCATTGTTTTTGTTGCTACTGCAACAAATGCAATTGAGAAGCATCCAAAATAATGAATCACCCATGTCTTTGTAATTGTCTACTAGGAAAATTGCATTGTTTTTTATTCTGCACTACTATTAACATTGCTTTGTGCTCCTCAACATTTGATTTCACCAACTGGAACTGATCCTTCTACTACTAAATATTGTGGGCCCTTGTACCAAGGTAATGATCCATGATAGGAATATACTTAACCTCTATTTCTCTCCTATGGAACCTGCCCAATTTTGCAACTCTGACACTAAGGCTCTACATTACCCCACCTCACTCATGGAGGTAGAGTTGCATGCATGGCAAAATCTACCTCTAACTTATAGAGATTTTTCATTCTAACTCTAATCTGCTTCACTTTCCCTATAGCTACATGTTTCAAATAGGTTTTCCCCTTACTAAAAACAACATCATAGCCTCTATCCTTCAATACAACTACATAGATCAAGTTCTTGTTCAGCCCAAGTACAAACATAACATCTTTCAGTTGAAGGTGGGAGCCTAACTCTATTAGGTCCCTATAATACTATTGTATTCCCCTTATTGTTATCGTTAGTGTAGCCCCCTATTGTTATTGTTTAGACCATGTATCCCCCATGTTATTATTGTTGTGCCCCATAGAAGCTCACTATTGTTATTGTTGTTCCCTTACATTATTATTGTTATGTAGGATTTGATTATATTGTGACCCCTTAGACTCCTATATATAGTAAGGATGTATTATCATTTCTATCATCCAAGAATTTTTCATTTATGTAATGTAAAGGAGGTCTCCCCATCGAAGAGGCTAATTTTTAATTTGTTGATCTATCGTTTGTTCTATTTTGTTTGTTGGTTGCATAACATTTGGATTCTAGGGTTTCACTTCTTCAAAAAAGACATCTTGGAATTTTCACTATAACCTTTTTTCTATGAGGCTTCAGAAGCTGAAGTTTTAATCATGTGGAGCTGAAATATTGGTGAACTTTGTGTACTAATTTCAGATCTTGGTTCACTGCATTTTCATATATATGATTCGAGGAAGTAAGCTTTTTTGTAGGCTCCACAATTAAATCTCAAACAAATGACCTAGGGAAAATCGTCATAACTTGCTCTCCGAGCATCAAATTTGAATTTCATAAAAATTGGTAGAAATTGCATGGAATTTAGTTTTTCATAAATTATTTTTAGGTCCAAAGTTCAAAAAAGTGACACGTGTCACTCCATACAAGTTAGCTCTACTAAACCAGTGGATAATCAGGCCATCGTGAGAGATTGGGCATAACGCTTTCTTGAGGAATACAATCTCAGTTTGACTTGTGGGGTTGCAAATAAGACTCAAATTGATACCATAATATGAAATTTCATATCTTGGAGATTCGAAATTACATAGATGAAACAGTTTCGATTTCAAGTGCCTAAAAAACAAGAAAAATGTGTGTAATTTTTTAAAATTTTGCATAAATTTTGTTTGAAAAATAAATTTTAAGTGATTCAAAGGGCATAGAGAAGCATAGATATCATTATTTTATTCCAAAATCCCTCAAAAAAAAAAAATGGACACACCTATTAAGCAACTAGAAATCTCTTCTATGACGCATGAAGAAGAGGAAGAAATGGAACATCATATATCAAAATTATGAGACCAAGTGCAACAAATTTCACTTTCATAGAGTAACCAAAAATAAATTGAAAGTGACAATGAATGTAAAGATGGATGGTTTAAGAGGGAACATGGATACTTTAGATTAAAAAATGGACGGTTTGAAGGAGGGTTTGATAAAGTTGCTACTAGAAATGCTTCCTAATGGTGACAAAGTATTCCATGAAACTCATGATGAAAACAAAAGAAATATTAATAATTATTTTAGAGACTCTAAATTTGGGTTTAAGACTTACCACATTGCAATATCGTTATGAGGAAGTTTGATGGCAAGGATCCAGTAAGATGGATACTACAAATGGAGCAATCTTTTGATCTACATGATGTGCAACCCTCACAAAAGGTATGTATAGAATATTTATATTTAGAACCCAATCAATTTGTTTGGTATATATGAATTTTTTTGTATAAACCACTTGTCACATGGCTAATTTTTATGGCAAAAATGATAGCACATTATGAAGATACAAAGAGCAACACCTTCTTTAGCAAATTGATAAATCTCAAACAAAAGGGTTCAATGACGGAGCACATTGAAGACTTCCAAAAATTGACTATTAGGGTAATTGATATTCCATAGGAGCATAGGATTGATGTATTTATAGTGAAATTAAAGGAGAACATCCAACATGAGGTTCTCCTTTAGGAACCTAATTCATTGGAGAAGGCATTCAGGGTGGCAAGAAAAGTTGAAAGCAAAATTATGGCAACAAGGAAGCCTACCACTCACAATTATAAAGGTGGAAGTGTTGTTGCTCCTAGTCTTCCATAACCTACAAGGTTTACACCTCAAAAAATGGAGGAAAAAGGAGAAAAATGGATTTTTTATAGTTGTGATAGCAAATATACTAAAGTCCATAAGTGTGCTAAGAAGAAATTATTCTACATAGATTATGAAGAGGAGGAAGAAAAGGAAAAATAAACATCAAAAGAGGAGGATATACACTAGGAACCAACCCCAAAGAAAGAAGAAATGAATATGAAAATATCTTGTAATGCATTGGCAGGCTTTACCACTCCTCAAACTCTTAAGATAGATGTATATATCAAGAAGAAAAAGGTGACAGTTCTAATTGATTTTGGTAGTGCCCATTTTATTCATATTAAGATAGTCAAGCACTTGAATTTCTTCCTATATCTAGCACCAGCGTGTCAAGTGATGGTTGCAAATGGAGGAACTACAAATTGCTATAGAAAGTTACATAATATCAAGCTAATCATGGGAGAATATGTATTGAATAGTCCGATGCTATCCATTCCAATTGGTGTTGTTGATGTTGTACTAGGAGTCCAATGATTACAATCTTTGGGGACGATAACTTTTAATTTTCAAGAACTTTTCTTGAATTTTTTTTGGGAAGGAAAGGAAGTTGAATTAAAAGGTATCTCAAGGAAACCAGGAAATATAATCAACTCTAATGGCATGAAAAATCTTATGAAGAAAGAAAAATGAGGAGTAATTTCATAATTATGCTCACTAGAGGTTCAAACATCAAAATCATCCATTTCTCCAGATCTCCAAAATGTCTTGGACAATCATTCCAAGGTATTTGAGATTCCCAAAGGCCTCCCACCTATTCGTGATCAGGATCATGCTATTCATTTGATTCTAGGAAGTGTTCCTCCAAACATTAGACCTTATAGATATCCTTATTCCCAAAAGAGTGAAATTGAAAGTATGGTTGCAGAAATGCTAGAGGCTGGTATAATTCAACATAGTCAAAGTTCTTTCTCTGGTATAGTAGTATTGGTGCACAAGAAGGATGGATCATGGTCTATGTATCTAGATTATATGGAGCTCAAAATTGAAATAATCTGTTTCTCTAGATCTCCAAAATGCCTTGGACAATCATTCTAAGGTATTTGAGACTCTCAAATGCCTCCCACCTATTCGTGACTAGGATCATGCTATTCATTTGATTCCTAGGAGTGTTCCTCCAAACATCAGACCTTATAGATATCCTTATTCCCAAAAGAGTGAAATTGAACATATGGTTGCAGAAATTCTAGAGGCTGGTATAATTCAACCTAGTCAAAGTTCTTTCTCTGCTCCAGTAGTATTGGTGCACAAGAAGGATCGATCATGGCGTATGTATCCATATTATAGGGAGCTCAACAAGCTCACTATTAAAGACAAATTTCCCATTCCTGTCATTGATGAATTGTTGGATAGATTACATGGAGCAATTTACTTAACCAAGTTGGATCTCCATTCAGGATATCATCAAATTAGAATGAAGACTAAAGACATTCTGAAAACAACATTCAAAACTCATGAGGGTCATTATGAATTTTTAGTCACGCCTTTTGGCCTTACTAATGCACCTTTTGTTAGCACTCCTCAGTGTCCCAAGGCTGAGAAAGGAAGCCAAGGAGGTAACCTCAAACCAATATTTAGACTTGCAAGTTAGGCCTACCAAATCAAAGAGGGTTCTCTCAAGAATATCATAGGAAATGAAGTGATTGGAGAGGGATTTCAGATGTTAAGCTAGATATTAAGCTCAATGGTGTTTGATTTTATGGTTTTTTGGATGAAGCTCATAGATCTAGGACTAGGTTAAGCTTTCTAATGATCAATTGCAAAGATATAATGGGGAAAGGTAGGCATAATCAACAATAGAAATAGTTTGTTATGGTGGTGTAAAGATTAAAGGGTAGAGGATCAAAATGAGCATGTAACCATGAATTCATTCATCAAGAAGAAACAACACTTGCATGAATATCTCATCAAAACAAAGTATATAACTTATGAATTATGTTTAAAACCCATGAGATGATGACAGGAAAGCATAAATATGGTAGGAAAAAGAAATATCAGAGAAAAACACTATCATAGAAGCATACCACAAGAATCCCAAGATAATAACTGCAACTGCCTGTTATATTACTTCAAAATGTTCACTAGCTCTAAGCTATGATTCACAAACATCCAACCACAATACTTTGAAATATGAAGTATTTATATAATCATTTACAGAAATAAATATCTTGAAACAGAATTCAAGATTTATTACAAAACAGATTATAAAAATAGTTTAGATTGCTCATAATATCATTCGGCTGAGTTTCTGGTACTGCTCTGGGCATTATGGTGGTAACTGAGGCCTTGAATAAATATTGGTTTTAGTCCTACTGGCTGATGAAAGGCCCCATTGTTCCACTTTTCACTGCATTATGTTCTGAAAATTGTTGTGATAAATGCGCAATGCTGTCCTCGTTCCTTTTGCTGCTTAAAAAGTGCTGGGAAGGTCCTCACTTCCCTCTAAGCAGAGGCAAAATGGATGATTTGGTGCTTTGTGAATGGAGGCTATGGTCTTTTAGTTGGAAAACTACATTAAAAACATCGAGAAATCATGGTCGGGAGTGTAGAAAATCAACTAATTTTGACCATATGGGAGGATTTATTAACCGTTGATCTGGGACTGCTAATTTGGGCCATTTAAATCTGGGTCATCGTACATCACAATCGCAACAAAGAGAGGCCTTAACCATGTTTCGTAGTGTTTTGCCAATGGGATGGACCCGGAACTTCAAAAACTGCAATATACAAAATATCGCATCTGTTGGCTTTTCGCATCGCAATCATAGAGGAGCACATGGGACTTTAATGTAGATACAGACCCAAAATATTTTTAAATCTATCATGTAAACTATCGCATCCATCAGGACTTCACTACAGACCCAGACCCAAAACCTTTTAAGTACAACATATAATCTTGTTGGGTCTGGTCAGGCTTCAATCACATCGCAATCACAATGGCATGGTCTGGCGAAGTTTGTTGACATATAAGAATTGTGATTGCGATCGCAATCAAAGGAATGAGAACTATCGCAATTGGTGAGGGGAGAGCTTATTGCAATCAGTGTTCAGGACGAGACTTTACGATATTGGCAGGGAGAGAACTTATGATTTGTCCGATATCGCAATTGCAAAAGGGAAAGGGAAATGGGCTGCTATTGTATCACAAAAGGGAAGGGTCGATAACGATATGGTGACACGTGCCCTGCGGGTCCAATTTATTGCAGTGGGAGTGGGTTATATATAATGCAATTATATAATAAAACAAACTTGCGGTCGTGGTTTATGAAAAATAAATAAAGGAGAATGGGGAACACGACTACAGTTGCAATGTATAAACAAAATGGACATGCGACTAAAGGGATTTACTAAATGGAATTCAGCTAGAGTTGAAATATAAAATGGGATATGAGTTTTCCAAGGGAAAAATGGGTTTTGGCTAGGATTTAAGGATTTTCCCAAGGAAAAAGGGAATGAGGGGATTTATGAGGGAAGGTTGAGGGACGTATATGGAGTATGAATGAGGATGCTGAAGCAAGCTAAAATCTCCTTGAACATTTTTCCCCTAATTACTACTCCCATAATGGTGACATAAAGTGATGACATGACCCCTATATAACTCATTCATGATGTGACCAAGACACTCTTTATTGACAAGGAGTGATGGCATGACCAAGATGGCATTTTGACCATGAAATGAAGGGAGTAGTAACATACCTAGACACACTAACCAGTGACCAAATTTTTATTTGAAAAGCTACTGAAACTATAAAAAATTGACTTAGGACCCTATCAACCATAATGAAAAAGTATATTTGATCACTAGTGACTGGCAGGATTGACAGACACTAACACCTTCCACATTTCAAGGTCTGATGAATTCCATTTTCAAACTCTTCCTTAGAAAATTTGTGTTAGTATTTTTTGATGATATACTATCTACAACAAGTCTTGGAAGGATCATGTTCAACATGTTGATCGGGTGCTTAAACTATTAGAGGAGAAACAATTATATGAAAAAACCTCCAAATGTTTCTTTGGAGTACAAGAGATGGAACATTTGGGTCATATTGTATCTCATGAGGGTGTTAAGGTAGACCCTAACAAAATTAAATCCATTAAGGAGTGGAAAATCCCCACAACCATAAAGCATATTCAAGGATTTCTTAGGTTGATAAGGTATTATTGCAAGTTTTTTTAAGAATTATGGGAGAATAGTAGTACCTCTAACAACATTACTGAATAAAGATCCATTTTCTTGGACTCAAGAAGGAGCTAAAGCCTTTGAACATATTAAAGAGGCAATGTGACAAACACCGGTCTTAACTACACCAAACTTCACAAAAGCCTTTATTGTGGAATGTGATGCCTTAGGAAATGGAATTTATGTTGTTTTTGTGCAAGAAGGAAGACTTGTTGAAGGAAAATATTTACACAAACCAGTTTATGAGAAGGAAATGTTGGAAATACTACATGAACTAAAGAAATGGTGACCTTACCTAATGGGAAGACACTTCAAGGTAAAAAATGCTCATGATAGTCTTAAATACTTTTTGGAACAAAGATTATCTTCATAAAAGCAGGAAAAATAGGTCATAAAGATGTTGGGTTATGACTTTGAAATCATCTTCAAAAAGGAGAAGAAAAATGTTGCTGCAGATGCACTCTCAAGAAAGGATGAGGATGTGTTTGCATTGCTTTGTGTCATTTATATTATCCAACCTTATTGTATAATTGAAGCAAGGAATGAATTGAAGAATGATGAAGAGGTATGGGTACTTATTCAAAATTGCAGCAAGATCCAAATACATATGATATATTTAGTTGGAAAAATGATTCATCATGGTACAAAGATCGCTTATATATACCTTTGTAAGAATTGCCAACTCAAGCAAAAGATTCTTTTGGAATTGCACACCTCCCCTTTTGGAGGGCACTCGGGATTTTTAAAAACTTACCACATGGTCAAGAAGGAATTTTTTTGGGATGGCCTTAAATCTAATATTCAGAAGTTTGTGGTAGAATGTTTAGTTTTTCAGCAAAATAAATTTGAGACAATTAAGACCTTGAGTTTGTTACAACCTTTAGCCATTCCAAGTCAGGATTGGGAGGAGGTATCAATGGATTTTATCATAGGTTTACACAAGTCTGAAGGAAAGAGTGTCATCATTGTGGTAGTTGAATATAGACTTATCAAGTATGCACATTTTTTCACATTATCTCATCCTTTTAAAGCCAATATAGTTGCTACTGCATTTATGGAAACAATTCAAAATCTACATGGAAACCCAAAGATTATTGTAAGTGACAGAGATCCCATTTTCACTAGAAAATTTTGGATGGAATTATTTTCTTGTCTTGGTATTCTATTAGCTCATAGCTCATCTTATAATCCTCAATTTGATAGGAAAACTAAGATAGTAAAAGATTGTTTAGAAGGATATCTTCGTTGCTTTGTATCTAATAAACAAACACAATGGTTCAAATAGTTACCTCTAGCTAAATGGTGGTATAACACTTTCTTCCATATTGCAGCGAAAATGACCCCATTTATGGCACTTTATGGATATCATCCACCATCCATCACATCATATTTAAGAGAAAATTATAAGGTTAAGGTAGTGGAAGATCACATCGAGAATCAACAACAAGTTCTCCAAATCTTAAAGGATAACCTCACTCTGGTGCAGAATCGAATGAAACATAAGGATATCAACATTGCAGTGAAATATTTTTTGATGTAGGCAACTGGATATTTTTACGGCCACAACCTTACAAACAAATGTCCCTCAAGCAAGCTAATAAGGATAATAAATTATCACCCAAGTACTATGGTCCTTACAAGGTGTTGCAAAATCTTGGTACTATGACATACAAATTGGAGTTGCATGTATCTTCTCAAGTACAGCCAGTTTTCCATGTTTCATGCTTAAAGAAGGTTATCAATGACAAGCTCCCAGTTCAAACAATGTTGTCAAAACTTGACAAAGAAGGAACAGTCACATTTAAGCCTAAAGCAGTCATAGAAATAAGAACCCAGTAGCTATGGAATCGATTAATTTTAGAGTATCTCATTAAGTGGAAGGACTTACTGGTTGAATATTCCACATGGGAGGATGAGAATTTTACACATAAGCATATGGAACTACTCAAGCATTGAGGACAACACTTTTTTGAAGGAGAGGGTCATGTTAGGTCCTTATAATACTAGTGTATTCCCCTTATTATTATTGTTAGTGTAGTCCCCTATTGTTATTGTTGTGCCCTTTGTAGGCTCTGATTATATTATGACCCCTTAGAATCATATATACACCAAGGAGGTATTATCATTTGTATCATCCACGAATTTTTCATTTATGTAATGTAAAGGAGATTTCCCCCTCAAAGAGGCTAATTTTAAGTCGTTGATTTATCTTTTCTTCTATTTTTTTATTTTGTTGCATAATAGACTCCCTCTTAAATGTGATAGTACCAATTCCTTTGGAATTATACCTCTCAATGCCCATCATCTCCAAATTCTATATGTAGTTGGAGATCCTTCTCCTCTAGGCCACTGAAGAATTATTTGCATCCTGTCATATGGAATGAGACACTATAATCTAGGTACCACTCACTCCCTCTTACTATGGTTTCCATGCAAGAAAAGAGGGTGAAATCTAGCTGGAATTGAGATGCCAAGGCATCTCCTCCTGCTCCTGCTTCAGGTTCCTTGCTAGGTTTCCTACGCGAAAACTTGGTTGCATAGTGTCCATATTCATGGTAGTGAAAACATTTTATTTTGTTGATGCCCTTCTTGCCTTTTTTCTGGCTGGACGCAACTTCACCTTGGGCCTTACTGACCTTAAAATCTTTTCCTTTTACAACTAGAGAGAATTCCTCTTCCTCAACTTTGGATGTTATTCCATCTCTAATGTTCCTCCAAATTTCTTCCTGCACCAAATCGGACGAAAGTCTCTCCCAATTTTGTAATTTATCCCTTCCATTTACAGAGTCTTGGTAGCTTCACCTGGATTTTGAAAGGCCTAGGAGATATAGGATCACTAAATTTGAATATGGAATATTTTCTCCGATTCCTCCAAGCTCATCTTGACACTGAGTGAATCTGGAGAGGTAATGTAGAATGGTTTCATTTTTGTGCATGTGGATGTTTCTGAGCTTGTCCATCAATGCCAATTTTGTGACATCATTATAATTTTCGAATAGATCAGTGAAGGTAATCCACATAGAAAATGGAGTCTCCTTTCCACGTACATTTGAGACTATGTGGTCTCTGATAGCCTCCAAGATGATCCTTCTGGATTTTGTGGTATCCTTCTTCTACTAGGCTAGTTGTAGTGCATTTGATACTACTAGTTTTGGAATGTCAATTTTGATGTACTTCGACACACCATTATCATCTAGAATTTCTTCCATCCTATCCTTCCAAGCTATGCAATTTGAGGTTCCCTCAAGGGAACACTCCAATTTCAATCCGTTGAAAGACATTTTCCCGTATGAAAGTAAAATTGCTTCACTGAATCTGCAAATTGAAATCTCTGAAGGATAATGTCTATTGATTGATTTCCAGTGTGATTTATGATATGATACCATGTAGAAATTTATAGAAATTCGCTATTGTTGATGAAATCGAACCTAAATCAAGAGATTACAAATTTCCTCTACTATTCTATGAAAATTAAATCACTGTTTAGAAACACATGCAATGACATGCAACCATTAAAACCATAAGAACACAATGATTTATAGCGGAACCCCTTCGTTGCTTTGCATTAATTCATATGAGAAAGAGAAACAATTACAATGTCTTTCTTCAACTCTGAAGCACACCCTGCACTACAATTTTGTTCTCTTGCTTCCTGTTGGATACCTATACCAATAGGTTTCATATTTCATGATTGGCAAATTCAAGTGCCAAATATGCTCTACTTTGCTG
>APFE030018388.1:27449-53610 GCA_000404065.3 Pinus taeda
TGAAAATCCCACCAACTCTCCACCCACAAACGGATGAGGTTTCCCAGCAGAGGCAAGAAAAGGATGCAGCTTCCTTACTAATGACATTATACAAGGAGCTCATCCAAACACAAGAAAAGCTGCAGGAATCGGAAGCCACATTGGAAGCAGCATTGCAGCAGAAGGAGGCAGGGCAAACCTCATAGCCACCTCCAGAAACAATAAACCTTGAGGAAACCCCTCAAGACACTGCCCCTCCCAGCCAACAAGTGCAGCAAGAAGCTCCAACTACCACAGCACCAACCACCTCAGCACCGACAACAGAGCAGGTTGAAAGCCTGGACATGCAGAAGCTGAGGAAAGAAATACAGGTACTGGAGTCCCAGATGTCTGAGCTAAGCCAAGCCCAAGAAAACCTGGCAAAAATAAATGAGAAATATGACAAAACAAAGCAAAATGTGGCTGAGAGGGAAAGGGAGATAAAGGCCCTGAAGAAGAGGATTGCTGAGCTAGAAAAAGAGCTCACATTGGATAAAGTCACAGCAGAGCTCAAGAGGGTCATTTGGACCACCATTGGCCAGTCAATAACAAACCAGTGGGAATATATTGAGGCCATATATGAGCAAGTGGCACTCATTGGCAGAGCACGAAAAGAAATGCATAAGGAAAGGGCATCTCTAGGCAACATGCCTGAGATTGCCCCTAAGATGATAGAAGTGCTGAACTACAGAACAAGTTCCCAGCTGGCAAGAATGGGGATTGGAAACAGGACAGAGACTATCTCCCTAATCAGAAGAGTCCTGACAATGAGAAACCTGATTCAGACCCTGGAAAGAAGAATCCAGGATATGCAAGCTGATATCAATAAATTTTAGAACAGGTTTATGGCTTTGCAGGACAGGGGGCTCCCTAGCCTATTGGATCCTTCACGAAAATTACTCTCCCATGAGAAATATGTCAAGAGAGTAAGCAATTTTGCAGCAACACAGATTGCAGAGGCACCTAGTACATCCTCAGAAGCAGGCCCAGTAACAGGGCAGATTCTTTTCGATAGAGTAGATAATTTATTTTTTATTAGAAATGAAATTGCACATTTATTTGATGAGTCCCCTCACTTTTATAAGTATACAGAGGCTGATGAGACCATGGGGTCAATTTTAAAACATCAGTTGCCTTCATCAGATACATGGGAGGAATTGATACGATCATTGTTGAACCAAAGTCAGTAATCGCGATTTTTTCTTCAAACAAAAAGTTTGAATCTCATACACAGCAGGACAAAGACACATCAGCAGGTATGAAGACAGAGGCTGAGCCAACTCAGCACAGGTACTCGGCCACTCTGTCAGACGATGATGTCACGCGGGGCCACGCGTTGTTCCCAAAATCCGTCGGAGCCCCCTCTGACAGATTCCTTGCCGTATAGGAGGGGGCCCGATATCAAGACACCTATCCGCCCACGTCACCATCTCGTTCTCGCCTATGTCAGCGCCACGATCGCGCACCCTGTCCTCTATTCGTCCACCTGGCCGCCACCTCACCGCCCCGGTGGACCGGTCTCAGGCCGCCACGTCACCTGATGACGTCCTGCTGACGTCATCCGACCCGGACCCACTTGCTGACGTCACTTAAAAAGCGCGCCAATAAGCCCAAAAAGCCATATTTTGACGATTTTACGTGTTTTTTTATCACTTTTTTCAAAAAACACCTCTGCTCTCTCTGCATGTGCATTACGACGAACAATTCGCCAACCAACTCCAGACCATCCATAGAAGTTTAGAGCACGTACCCAACTGTTGTTTCGTCCTGAGCAATCTGTTAAACAGGAATTTGCCCGTGAACCTCCCTGCAACCTGGTTTATTCTCTGTAAACTGTAAAAAACACCCGAACACGGCGGAAGCTTAAGAATTTACCATAAAACCAAGCATACCCAGCTCCCCCTGGAAGAATTAACGGTCAAATTCCACTGGCAGAGCCATTTCGCACTAAATGTTTAGTGAAAACCCTTCTCTGTTCACGCAGTCGTGAACGACAGCCCATAACCTGCTCCTAATTATCAAAAAGAGGTCTGCTAAACACTGTAAAAAGCCTTCTCAGAGAGCCAAGCAGTATTCTATTCTGCTATAAATCAACCCTGCTACCCTGCATTCCTCTAAATCCCACTTTCTCAGACAGCACGTTCATCAGTTGTCAAATAGCATTCAAGCAGACATGGACACTCCCACGGCATCAGTAGCCCTCAATGTTACTCCCCTGAATGCCCCCCGGAGAGAGCTGGAGTGGCAGGATTTGGCAGACCTAGATTACCAAATCTCAGAGGACAGCCAATCCAAATGC
This sequence comes from Pinus taeda, assembly GCA_000404065.3. Taxonomy (NCBI): domain Eukaryota; kingdom Viridiplantae; phylum Streptophyta; class Pinopsida; order Pinales; family Pinaceae; genus Pinus; species Pinus taeda. Next base: position 29,767 of record APFE030018388.1, read on the forward strand.
AAGTTCCACATTCATCTGTTAAATGAGCTCAGAGCTAAGCATAAAGATGGAACAGATATTCTAGGCATTTGGGAGTCCTCCCTCCCAATCTTCAAGCTACCTCAGGTCAACCAGTTCCCTGACCTGATTCACTTATGTGTTGTCTGGTATGACCCCATGCAGAGGGTTGTGCTCAACCCTGAAGGTGCAGTAGTGTTTTACACAACCCCTGAGGCCATCAGGGAAATGCTCCAGTTCTAAACCCAGAAGAAGTTGGTTCCCTTGTCCCTGCTGGACCTGATCAACCAAGGAGCCAAGATACTGATAGAAGCACAGATCCTAAAGCTGAATCAGTTATTTATCACAAACTCTGACACAGTGCTGCACCCTCTCATTTTTGCTGGCTACCTAAATCAACTGGGTCTGGACCTGGCATACATGATAAGCTCAGTTTTGGGATACAAATCTCTAGAGTTTATTGAGGAAACTGTATTAGTAATGATGACAATGTTTTCCCCGGGCAAGACCCCTATTTGTTATGATTATGCTACATATATCTCAGACAAGATACATGAGAAATTTCTACACTTTTCCAGAGAGAAGTTGTTCAGATACACCTCATACATTTATCATCTCATTCTGTACCACCAAAATGAGAAGTTCTCCTTTGAGATCAAGAGAACTGATGCAGCAGGCAACCCAAGGTCAGTGGTATACTGGACCTCAGTCTTCCACATCCTCACATACTCTCCATACACATATTCTGAGTTCATAGACCTATTCATCCATCCAGCTATGTCTCTCTTTTTAACCTCGCCCCCTCCAAGACTGTCTGATGAGATGCAGAGGATTCTGCAGCTATCCAGTGCCTACAGCATAGGGGATTGGTACTTTTACCAACATTTCACTGTGATCAGAATATATGGGTGTGAGTTGCGCCCATACAAATTGCCCAGGTATGTGCCTATGAGACTGTTTGCCTTAGAATATTTCAGGCAATTTGGCAATGCCGATATGGTGCACTTTGCAGGAAGGGGAAAAAAGGCACAGCTCAAAGTAAGAAACCAACTTGGCCACTTTGTCCTAAATAAAAGAGAGGGATGCAAAGAGGCAGACAGGATGCTAGAAGCCCTTGGCCTAAAACAAAGCTTCCTTTGGAAGCCCTATGACCCTAACAACTTCATATCCTTGAAAAGGCAGAAATGTAAACTCTCTGGCTATGAGCATGTGAGCTTGCTCCACATCCAAAGACATGCCAACTAACCAAAGTGGAGTAGAAACACACTGGAAGAGCCAGTTACCCAAGAAGAACTAGTTGAAAGAGCTAGGAGGCATTTGTTAAAAATGGCTGACTTAGAATCTCCTTCTCAGGTACTTACTCTCCCAAAGCCTCAAGCAGGAGCAGCTGCTTCATCTTCTGCAACACAGCAAGAGGCAGTGCAAACCACAGACCAAGGGCAGAGCAAAGGCAAAGAAAAGGTCATGGATGAACCACAGGGCCAACAGGGCCAACAGGGTCAACAATAGCAGCCCCAGCAGGAACAGCAACAAGGAGACCAACAGGGTCAGGAAAAGCAAACAGGAGAGGCCCAAATGGCCACCAAAGAACAGACAACACCAATGGCACCTCCAAGGCAGGATTCTACGGTTGACTCCTCCGTCCTCCAAACCCCTCAAAGGGAGGACGTTAACAGAAAAGGAGAAAGGGAGACTCCCCTCACTGAATTGCCAGAGAAGAGACAGAGGTTAAATCCCTTCTCAGAAGAGGAAATGCCAAGCATGGAGGCTTCTGCCAGCTCCTTGCAACAGGAGCAAGACAGGGCAACGTTGGGAGAAGTGAGCTCCTCAGCTTAGAAGAAGGGAGCAGGAACAAGCATCAAACAACAGTTTAAAGATGCAAAGAGAAGGAGTGAATCACTGAAGATTCAGCTCTACAATCACCTGCTGAACATGGCTCCCTCAAACCAACAAAGGCTCATGTCTGCATTTGATGTGCAGGAGGGAAAGATGGCAATGAGCCACTTCACTCCAATAGTGCAGCAACCACAAACAGCTGCAGATTATATCAGGACCAATCTGGAGGTCCTGTCAAAAGATATCCACCCAATGGATCAGATTGAGCTCCACAAACAGACGGGTGAGATGGTCTATGCCACCTTGGCCGATAAGACATTGGTCAACTACAGGCTGCAAAATAGCCTGAACAATACTGTAGCACAGCTTGAGTTGGAAAAGGCTTCCTCTGAAGCTAAAGATAACAGGATCAAAGCCTTAGAGGAAATAATAATAGAGTTTGGGCATGACCCCAATGATGTTAAGGCTGTACAACAAGTCCTCAAGCCGAGGGATGCTGATATGGCAGCAATAAAGAAGAAATTGAAAATCCCACCAACTCTCCACCCACAAACGGATGAGGTTTCCCAGCAGAGGCAAGAAAAGGATGCAGCTTCCTTACTAATGACATTATACAAGGAGCTCATCCAAACACAAGAAAAGCTGCAGGAATCAGAAGCCACATTGGAAGCAGCATTGCAAGAGAAGGAGGCAGGGAAATCCTCACAGCCACCTCCAGGAACAATAAATCTTGAGGAAACCCCTCAAGACACTGCCCCTCCCAGCCAACAAGTGCAACCAGAAGCTCCAACTACCACAGCACCAACCACCTCAGCACCAACAACAGAGCAGGCTGAAAGCCTGGACATGCAAAAGCTGAGGAAAGAAATACAGGTACTGGAGTCCCAAATGTCTGAGCTAAGCCAAGCCCAGGACAGCCTGGCAAAATAAATGAGAAATATGACAAATCAAAGCAAAATGTGGCTGAGAGGGAAAGGGTGGTAAAGGCCCTGAAAAAGAGGATTGTTGAGCTAGAAAAAGAGCTCACATTGGATAAAGTCACAACAGAGCTCAAAAGGGTCATCTGGACCACCATTGGCCAGTCAATAACAAACCAGTGGGAATATATCGAGACCATATATGAGCAAGTGGCACTCATAGGCAGAGCACGAAAAGAAATGCAGAGGGCAAGGGCATCTCTAGGCAATATGCCTGAGATTGCCCCCAAGATGATAGAAGTGCTGAACTACAGAACAAGTTCCCAGCTGGTAAGAATGGGGATTGGAAACAGGACCGAGACTATCGTGTTAATCAGAAGAGTCCTGAAAATGAGAAACCTGATTCAGACCCTAGACAGAAGAATCCAGGATATGCAAGCTGATATCAACAAATTTCAGAACAGGTTTATGGCCTTGCAAGATAGGGGGCTCCCCAGCCTATTAGATCCTTCAGGAAAATTACTCTCCCATGAGAAATATGTCAAGAGAGTAAGCAATTTTGTAGCAACACAGATTGCAGAGGCACCTAGTACATCTTCAGAAGCAGGTCCAGTAACAGGGCAAATTATTTTTGATAGAGTAGATAATTTATTTTTTATTAGAAATGAAATTGCACATTTATTTGATGAGCCCCCTCACTTCTATAAGTATACAGAGGCTGATGAGACCATGGGGTCAATTTTGAAACATCAATTGCCTTAATCAGATACATGGGAGGAATTGATACGATTACTGTTGAACCAAAGTCAGTAATCGTGGTTTTCTCTTCAACAAACAGTTTGAATCTCATACACAGCAGGGCAAAGACACATCAGCAGATATGAAGACAGAGGCTGAGCCAACTCAGCACAGGTACTCGGCCACAACAGCAACATCAGCAGGCACAGGTGACAGGGCCAAGAAGACACAGGAAGTAACAGCTGCACAGACACGTCATTCAGCAATTATGTTAAAGCCGCTCAACCGACTCCGTGAGCCCCAAAGGTCAAAATTACTCTGACAGGAGTTAAGAGCCTTTATAACTCATTTAAGATTGTAATAACTTCTCATCTGCAAACCCTGTACGAGTGATGGAAGATATTTTCCCTCTCAGATGACTCAATGCCTGAGATATTTTGTATTAGACTTCTATATATTTCCCTTCGCATTTGTCAGCAGGGGTTGGACTCCGGATGTAAGAAATATCTTGATATCTATTCTGTTACTCTTATATTGTAAATCTTCAGACAACTAATACAAAGGATGATGGGATTTCCCAAAGCATTGTGTCTCTTGATGTCTTGCTGGTGTATGGCTGAAAGTTGCAGGATTCCTGTGTATTCCATGGCTCAATAAGTTTTCTTGTTACTCTCTGTTATATATATGTTTTCTATACTTTCATATATCTTTCATGTTTTCCATGTACTCAGTATCTTAATAGCAAGGAAAAATAATAGTCTCAGGACTTAATCATTGATTACCCTGAGCTCAATCCAAGCTATTTCATATGTTTTCTTCAGTTATGGTATCGAAAGTGTAATTCTTAAATGCTACCTTTCACACTATATCATCACAGTAATCTATTGTTTCAGGAATTCAAGTAATTGCTCCTAAGTAATAGACCTCTTTCCCACTACCCAGCTCAGTGAAGAATCCTTAAATGTTCTTTGCTAGTTGTTTCTCATTTCACCCTCACAATTTACAGTTTGTTTTATGAAATACATACAGGCCCTGTAATTCCAACTGCACTTAAGCTAGGATCTCAAGGAAACAACAGCTACAGACCCCATTGCCCAATGGATTAGTTTCACCTGCAGAGAACACTCTAAAACTATAAGAATCATCCTCCCAACCAAACATAAAACAATCAAACATTCATTTCATAACTAGCCTAAAAACTCCATTAAAACAGTGACAAACCTTACAGAGAGAGCCCTCTCTGATTACAGCTGGGCTAGAAGCTGTAGTCTAAAGATTAGTTAGTAGTTACCCCGGCCGTATTCCCTTGGGAGTCAAAGGGAACAACCTGGGCGATAACAGTCTCTAGGTCACATAGTCACACTAGTGCACTAGTGAGATTCAGTCCCTTTTGTGATCTCCCTCTCTAGGGTGTCTTTGTGACCTAGAATGAAATCGTGACCTATCCTTTTGAAATTCTTTTTGACCTATCTCACCATTTGAAATAGTTACCTCCTTCACTGATTCAAATTTCGACGTAGGGACCCACTTATATTTTGCACCTATGGCTCTAGTAATATTTTGCCTGTGATATTTGTAACAACCCTAGCGAAAATTCCATGTAATAAAAGTTAATAAAGGAAAAAATAATAACCACGGTTGATGGGACACTTATTCTAGGCTTAAATTTGGGTAAGACATCCAAGGGTATGATCATTTGGTTTACTATGGCTATGGAAATTGGCAAAGACAATGGGTAAGGCTTTAGAAAGTAAAAATGGAATTTTTGGCACATTTATTTAGGAAAATAATGGAAATTAGGAGAAAAGGGAGGTGAAAGGTCACAGGTTTTATGTGAGGAGGAAATTGAAGAAAAATAACGGAAAATGAATAAAATAGAGGATTCATTCATAAAAAGGCTTCTAAGGATCAATTTGTAACCTTTTGTTAGTTGAGTTTTGGAGCTCTCTCATTATTCTCTCTCTCTCACTCTTAGACACCTAGAGTTCTCTTGGATCATTTTTCCATTGGAGAAATAAAGGAAAATAAGGCAAGAGGAAGAAAAGATAAAGTAGAGAAAGGTAGGATTAAGTAGCTACAACAGGATTCATTACAGGTATTGATTTGCATGTGTATTTTCCTTGCTATATTTGGAATGAATGGTATTGCATGTGGTTCTTTTTATATTGTGGCATGTGTTTTTTCAGGTGTAACTGTGTTTTCAACCTAGCCTTTCCATTTCTAGAGAGCCATGGTGTGATGGGGTTCTCATGTTTTGGTTGAGATGGATTGTCAAATGGATTCGAAGCTGAGTGGGGTGAATCTCCGAATGATAGAGAACATGGCCTAGTGGTACCTAAACCAGACTAAGGATCACAATAAAGTCACTCCTCTAATGACCTCTAAGCCAGCATGAGGGTTGTGGTAAAGCTAGGATTTTGTTACCTTGGTGGGCCTCGGAATCCTTGTTGGTGAATGGCAGGATTTATAATAAAGCTAACATGTGTTTTTCTCTTTGTTGCACCTAGTAATCTTGGGTTTAGGATATGCAGTAAATCCTAGAAAGTGGGTCTCAGTTTAGGGCCCAATGATCTGGGTTTGGATTGTGGTAAAGGTTGAGAGACTAGGAGATAGGAAAATTCCTCACGGTCTAGGTGGAGAAATCTGGTGGTATCCATGCTTATTTGGCCTAGTGATCGGGTGGATATCATGGTAAATCCTGTTATTATGTGTTCATTATCTTGGCCTAGTGATCTAGGATGGATTATGGTAAAACATGGTTTCCATGGATGAGGGTGAGGAGGTTTACCCTCGGTATGCCCTGGTTGGTTCTTTTGGTTTGAGTCCCACATTCATGTATGGAATATGGCATGGGGGCGAAGGGATGAAGAGAGATTTGACTTAGCCATTCTATGGTTGGGTGGAATGTGGAATTACCATCATGGGTTTGGTTTTTGCATCATTAATGAAAGGTTATTTCTCCTTGTATTTCTACGAGAATTTTGTTGGATTATATGTGGTCAATATGGTTGTACTTTCATGAGTATTTTTTTTGTTATTATGTTGGTTATATGTGTGTTTTATGACAACAACTATGTATGGCTCTCTACATGTTTTTACTTGTAAATGAATGGATAATGTATCTATGGCCTAATAGATGGTAATGCAGCAAATGACTTGAGGGAACAATGGTTCTTAGTGGTTCTTAGATATGTAAGAGATCCCCATGTTTAATTCAATTGGTTACACCTGTAGATTACATGCTTGCGACATGTTTGACAAAATGCATGTGATGGCTAGTAGGGGTCTAATTAAGGTCTTGTTTAACTTATTTCTTTTTCATCATTATTCCCCTATTCTTTTACTACTCCTAAGTTATCATCCCATTCTGGGTAGTAACCTAGTCTTTGGGCCCGAAAAAGTGGCTCAAATCCCCAGGTCCAGAACATCAATGGGGCCCAAGGAAAAGATGTTTGAGTGGTTGATCATATGTCTCCTAATGATTTTGTTGCTCGTATGGATAGGTTGGTTGATGTGTTCTTTTGATTCCACTTCCTTAAGGTCGCATGGTAGGTCAAATCTCATCATAGTATCCTCTCATCACATGTTTACCCTAGTTATATGGTTACTTGGGTAGATGTGTGAAGAGGGTGTTATAGAGTGGTATCAAAGCATGGTTCACCCCTTGGACTAGATGGGTGGTGTGTGTTGGTAATGCATGCATGTTAGTTGCAAGTGTGTCTCTTACACTTGCATTCCATGTGCTTGTTACATTTTCTTGATGACTGATTATGGTTGAAGTAAGGTTGTCATGGAGAATTTGATGATGATTTTGTGGAATTGATCTTCATGAATATATGTCTGGTTACATATTGTTACATGTTGATTTTATGTCGTCTACTTACATCCTTGTATGTTAGGATACATTCTTGTAGGTTTTATTACATGTATCAGTATTGTGGGTTGATTACATGAATTGATCGCTTATGATCAACTAATGTGTCTATGTGTATGTGTAGTTGATTTAGCATTGCTTATGCATGTTGATGGTTGCATGTGGAAATGTGTACAATGGAGTAATGATTGTTATCATGCATGAGGTCATAACATGCATTTTGTATATGGCCTTGAATTAATGACTTGACCCTAGCTATAATGACCTTTATGCATTGATGCACTTACTTGTTATATGTCTATATGCTGTTATGATTACTTTATACATGTATCACATTGATTTGATGATATTGCAGATGAGGTATCCTCCCCAAGTTATACTAAGGTACGTTGATTTATTCCGATTTGGTTTATCTGACATATTCTGCATTGCAGGAAAGAGACCAAATGGCTAGCAAGGTGGTAAACTACATATAATTTCCCGATGAATCAGACGGGTAACATGGTGTAGGGAACTCTTCTGGTTTGGCAGACACATTGAGAAGTTTGAAGGAAGATATAAGGAGTTGTAAGGAAAATAATGACCAGATCATATAGACATAAGAGAAACAAGTAGAGGTTAATTCTATAATCCTTCAGAGTTTGTCAGACTTGCAGTGATAAGGGCTTCTTCGAATTAGCCATGGAAATGAGGATATAACTGATGGGGCATATGGAAGTAGCTCTCTTGGTAGAAAAAGATCAAATAGATCTGACACGATGAAAAATGGAAGGTTGTTGGACACTCTAGATAGGAGGCGTGATGAGCACAAGTACTATTCTAGTTTCAGGTTATGATAGACATCATGATTGTCATTGTTATCATCCTTACAAGAGGAGTGATAGGGGATACTTTCCATATGAGTTTAAGAAAAAAAATCCACCTACTTTTGATTGATACGTGAAGAAGTCAGAAGATGTAGAGGCATGGCTACTATTGAGCTATACCTCGGAAAATAAAGGATATAACAAGCAATTAAATGATTGATATGTTTTAACGGCCAATTAATGAGCACTCATGCCTAAATCCTTTTAGAGATTGCATCCGCGGGAGCCTTATGATAAATCGTCCATTTCCCATTGATTGACACAATTTCCTCATATTTGGTTTTAGCTATCTATTCTCTACATTACGTCTATCTTTCTCTTGCGCAGAGTTTTTCCGCAGTAACAATGGGAAACAAATCTAAGAAGTCTGGAACGCCTTCGGCTCCTATGGTAACAGGGCAGCATGCCACCGATTCAGGACCGAGCAAGAAGGGATTAATCTTAGATACCACATGTCTCGGCCTTGGCAACACTACTTGGCAAAATATTTACAACCTGGTTGGAGCCGAGGAACCTCAGCAAACATTGGTACAAGCCTCAACAGGTTCAAGCCGGAAATCCGATGCTACTTTGAAGGATTTGGCTGATTCCTACCTTCATAGGATAGCAGCTAGAGAGAAAATTCTTCCATATACGAATGTGGTAAGATAGGCAATCGAGGCAATTCCAATTACGGACAGAACATTCTGCACCGTCGATGGAAGAACATTTGGTTCATTTCAACCCAACGATTTCAGACAAATGTACCACTTGCCCGAGCCATAGAAGAAATACAATAAAGCATTTCTGGAAAAGTTTTGAGATGATAATGAGACCAAGTTAGCGCCCATACGAGAATGGAGACAGAACCCAGCGAAACAAAAACATGAGTCTTCGGGTAAGTACTCCATCGACTCCTTATGCTCTCCTTATTGTTATGCTGGAGCCATGATGTGTCGACTATGGGGATTGCATGATTCTTCCAAGTTTTCCATAGAAATGGTTCCTTTGATAGAAGCAGCATGTAATAGTGAAATCATGGATTGGGGGACTATATTATCGGATAAGTTGTCCACGACTATTCTTGAATTCATAAACAAATCTCGTGTTACCAATAGGTTCATCCCTCCATTCTATTTTAGTGCCTACATTTTGGATACCCTCTATTTCAATTCCAAGTTTCCTGTTTTAGGGTGGAGATGGACTCCACAGGACCCTATGCCTATTCATATTTACCACCAGAAGCTATGGAAAGCTAATTATAAGCACCATTTATACCAAGTCTGCAATGGATTTATGCTACCTTTTTACTATGCAATTTTTGATAAACCTACCCCTAAGATCTCCTCTCAGGCTGAGATTGACTTGACAGCCCTAGGAACCTGGTTTGGAGAAGAAACACTCACCTATGTCATAGTTTTCGGCAGTCAGGCCAGACCTCTTGTCCTCCCATTATACATACCAGAAAAGCTATTAGCTCGCGAAATAACATATTAGCTTACAACTGCGTCAGCCACGAAAACTCTCAGAAATTCAAAAAAGAAAGTTTGGCCTCCTTTTCCTCTTAGGTGTGGCGTCTATACTTTGCATGATTATAAACATGCAGAGAAAGAGGCAGAAAAAATTAACGTCTTAAGTCTCGCCACTCTGCCTAATAGACGCTTCGACCTGAAGAAAATCATCTATAACGCCCTAGATCAAGCCAAGCTTACTAAATTCGAGCACAACGAAGATGAGTTTGATGACCTGTTCTCCTTTGCTGAATCAATCTTCCAGGTACAACAGCTAGCTAGGATGAGATATCGCGATGACGGGTTGGTAGAATTTAACAAACTTAGAGAACATAGGTTGCAAACTCTGCCTCTTGATTTGTTAGCCACTACCCCAACGATTCAGTCAAGCAAGCCTGAGAAACAGCTTACTAATCAACCTCCTGCTCAATCTATGAAGAAGTTCAGAGAAGAGAGCAGGAGGAACTCCGAAGAATAGAACAGGAAGAGGCACAGAAAAAAGAATAGGAAGAGGCACAGAGAAAAGAACAAGAGGAGGCAGAAAAGAAGCAACAAGAGAGAATAAGGGAAGAAGAACAGAAAAGGCAGCAGGAGCAGAGCAGCAAAGAAATAAATGTGGATACTCAAGTGGATCCAAAATTGCTTGAAGAATGGCAACAATTCAATACCATCATAGGCAATCTTGAGACTTCAACGGACGCCGAAACATCCAAAGCTGCCGATACACAAGATACAGTGACACAGGAGGTTCCAAACAAAGGAACCAGCGATCCACCCTCAAGTACAGTAGTAGAAATAATTCCAAAGAACCCCTCCGATCAAATTGTTTTGCAAGTAGAGGACATTCCTCCACTAGATGTTTCCTATAGCCTGAAACACAGGGCTGTGATAAAACGACAACGGAAGAGAAAAAGGATTGATCAACCTTCTCTGTTCCCTGAACAAACAATAACAACAAATGTGGTATGGAGAGAAGAATTTGACCCCTCCGATAACCCAACCAAGTTATCTCAGTATGTCAGTGCCTATTCGGCAGCCACCATGGATAAGGCATTGGAGGTAAGCAATTTGTTGAAGGAAAAGGCTCAAGCGATCGCTTCATTACAAGCACAACTATCAGAAGAGCAACAAAAGTTAGAACAGCTACAACAGCAACTGTCCACACAGCAATAATTAAGCAACCAGCTAAACAAACAGTTGCATGAAGAGAAGAAGAGGATCGATTCGGGAGCAATTCAGAAACAGAAAGAACTAACCGAGGCATTATCAAAATTGAAGGTGATGAATGAACAGATGGAAAAGACAGAAGATGAGCAAATTGCTCAATTATCAACTCAAGTAGAAAGGTTCAAGAGTCTTCCCCAGCCGACCGAGTTCAGAGCAGAGGCATTGCAAATCAATAAGGCATTAATAACGCAAATAAGATTGTTATGTCATGAAATCGCCCAAGTTGAACCTTTATGCGAAATAACATCATCTATAATAGATAAGTCAGTGGATGCCAGGCAGGATTTGGAGCAAGCCGAAGACACTTTGACAGGTTTTCTTACATGGCAGGACTCTAATGAGGGAAAGGCAACAAACTTGCCCAAAATCTTAGAATCCCATAAGGAAATCCTATTCACAGAATGGCAGTCCCAATTAATGAAAGTGGAGAGAGCTGTTTCCCGATGCAATTTATCTACGAGCAATTTAATTGACTTGATCAATAACACTCTCTATTCATCTAACATGATTTCTCAATGTACACCAGGTAAACTATTATTGGCCAAGACATTGGAGCATTCATGTAACCAAGAGCTTGAAAAGAATGGGAAATTAATCTCAGGGATTAAAAGTTTAACTTGGGACATCTATTGGTTGTTCCTAGTTAAACCATACAGTCAGAGAGCCTCCCTCAAATGCCTGACGGATGCAATCGGGTGTATCATTATCGATATACATGATGCCACCTATGCTGCTCAAATCAATTCTCGACTCAGCTGCCCTCAAGAAGTGGAGCCAATGCTAGCAATATGCCAACTCAAGACAAAGGGCAAACAGCCAGAAGAATGAATCATCGCTGCCGATTTCTAGATCACTGTGGGGGAGATATTTTAAGATCGGATTATACCAATTTAATAGCATTTTAATTTTGTAGTTTGTTAGCTTAGTTTAGTATTTATAGACCCTTTCATGCATTTAGAAAGGGTCGTAAGTTTTTGTATATGACTTAAGCTTGAAGTTGCACTATTGTACTTCAAGCATATTCTTTTATGAAGACTGGACCAAATCTTTCCAAATTTTGACAATGAAGCTTTGATATGAATGTGCACTATTGCCTTTATTTTAAAGTATTTCTGAATCGGAAGAAGGAATTTAAATTGCGATTGGCGTAGGGAATAATTCACAGCTCATATGGTACTATTATTGAATATATGAATGTGTTTTAACAGTAAACTTTATGCTTTCCACTATTGGATGTTTATATTTTGCTATTCTTTCAATCATGCATGTATCGGTAATATAAAAAAGAAGTGTAATATCGCTTTATCAATTACTTCATTCAACTATTTGAACGAAGCAATTATCATTTAAATGAATGTCTTTGTTTATTGCATAGCATCATCTATATGTCTATCAGCAAACATAGATTATTAATCATTGCACTTAAAAGAATAGAAACTTCCCGGGATAAAATAGTCATTTATATTTTCATTTATAGAATAAGTCCTCCATTTATTATCACTTGTTAGAAAACCAATCATTCATTCACCCCCTTTCTATTCACTATTGGGAAACTGGTCCCATTATATCCAGTCGGAGCCACCATCCCAAACGGAAAAGGAGCTGTATTAAGGTCCGGACCAGGTGGTTATCCCCCGATGTTGATGTAATGATTTTCGGGACATCAAAACATACCTCTGTGTTAGAGTTGTCAAATCTAGTATGAACAAGGTCATTCTCACAGGTGACTACCCATTCTCTTCTCATCAAACAACTCTAGCTCTGTAGTGCGAGGTGGGAGAAGGTGCATGCAAATCTGTTGAAATGTTACATCCTCCCACCCCACCTGCTCTTGATATCTACGCAGATTTGGCTTGCAAGCATGCTAGTTTTCATATGGACTTGTTACCCCAACCTCTGTTCCTGCATTCTGCGGATCCTCCAGTTTGTACTATCTTGTGTTCTTCCATTCCGGTCTCCACACTTGTTGTGAATGAGGATCCAGTTTTCGATGGATTTGGTGTTGTGCAACTAACATGTGCTATCATTCATGATGAGTGTGTGTAGGAATATAAATAATAACCCGTGGTGAAGGATGACTCCCTTCCATCCATGCCTCATCCGCTCTATCCTGACATCGATTGTGATCCTGCCACTTTTGATTTCCCCTGTGAAAACTCACCTCCGGATCTTTCTACTTCTGATCATTCACAGGACACACTAGACGCCAGCCTATCATTACATTGCAGAGAGGCCACATATTCCTCTGAAAATCCATCCTATCTATCATCTATCATTTCTGAAAACGCAGAGGGTGAACATCCTTGTTTCTCATTTACTCCTCTGCAGCGGGATTCATCAAATCATGAGGATGCTGACGAACATCCTAAATTTTATGATCATGGTTGTTGTGATCTCTGTACATGTTCATTTAATCACGATGATGATTCACTTGTTATTAATCTTCCTAAACCAGTAGTCTTTGACAATCTATCTATTGACGAAGTGGAAACCTCGCAGGCTATCGAGGCACTTCAAGGTGAGATGATGTTTATGTCAAACCCTCATTGTCCTGAGGTTAGTTCCACTTCAAATTAGAAAATGTTTTAAACACCCAAGGCTCCTCATCACTCTCTACTTCGCATTGAAGATCAACCCAAGACACATATTTTTCTTCCTCCACTCGAATCACATGATCCCATTGATCATGCCTTGGAGGAATCATACACAACAAGCACACTTGCAAGGCGTAAGTTGTCTCTCTTTCTCATGTTTGCTTGTTTGTCATAGTCAAGAGAGTGTGCATGCTTATCATCTACACACAGTGTGTCACAACACCATGTTAAGTCTACATAATTTTTGTCTTGTGCATTCGCTCTTTTCTTTTCAGTGGATGTTTTAGAACTAAGATCTTGTTGGTCTTCACCGATCAATCTTTCTGGCCCACTGGTTTACATGCATATTTTTCATTCCTTCGTCAACATGGGCCAGCCAATGCACTAGTGGCTACATTGGAAATATCACCTCACGTGAGTAGGCCCATGCACTGTTTAACATGGGAGTAGGAGTAGTGGTCACTTTTTTCTTTGCTTTGATTCCTAGTTTTCATGTTTCCTTTGCTTGCTTACTTGGTTTGGTTTGCTTTCTTTCTTCCTTTGCTTCATTGTTTTGTTTCCACTTTACTTCTACGTTTTTCTTTTTTCTTCCTTTGCTTGCTTGTACCCGTAGGTTAGCCTCTCGTGAAACTATGTTTGGCCCTCGAGACGAGTTGGGAAAATTTAAGAGTACTTGTACAACTATAAAAATTTGGTAATTTCTTGTCCTCTCTCTTTATGAAGATCTTGTTGTCTTTAGTCGATGATTCATTAATGGAAAATATGTTTTGTTCAGAGTGAGTCTTAGTGAAAACACAATGATTGCATTGTTAACTAGTACAGCCTGCTCTAATCAGTTCTTTTGGGTTAATCCCTTCCAGCTCAGTTAAGTAGAGTAAGGTGAGGGGGGAAACCCTAACAATTATGTTAGAGGTATATATAACATACTTCTCTAAAGGAACAACCTTTTCTTCTCTCAATAAGTTGATATCCCTCTTCCGTCTTTGAAATAAATAAGTGCCTATGCATAGTTCTTTGAAAAAAAGAAAAAAAAATGAAAAATGAAAAAGGGGAAAGTAGAGAAAGGCTTCCTGCACAGAAAGGTGATACAAGTAACTCTACCAGGGTACTTTCTAGGCTCACTGACAGTGAAGTGATGCTTGTGTTCTTGTGTGACTCCATCAGGGTACTGTCTAGGCCCGCTGGCAGTGGAGAAATACTAGAGATGAAACTTAAACTCTGACAACTATATTACTTGTGCATCAATATACCCCTCATACCCAATCAAACGAACTAAGTTGACTTGGCTTGGAATGTGTGTTAATCAATCAAGAGAATGGCAGGGACTACAGCTTTCACACAAACTAGTGCAGAAGCCATCATGATCAAGAAATCAAACAATACTTTTGGAAGGGTTAGACTCACTTTTTGTGAAACAAGTACCATACAAAGAGCTAGGGTTATACCAGTGTGTCACCAATGTTGTAGTAATGATGAAAATGAGATTTTGGGGGTTGCCCAAAATCCCAAATTCTTTAAAAAAAAAATCTTGATCCTTCCCTTCAACACATTACAAGCATGCAATATAGGATTAAAATCTCACAACCACAAGATAATACAATACATAGCAATATATAATTAACACAGAACATGAACACATATTTGTATATTTACGGAACAGTTACAAAATTAAGGCATTTCAGCCTTAAAACAAGCTCAGGCTGGGCTACATCTTGCCACTCAATATTTCTCACAGAACAGATATATTTTTCACCCTATCACACTACATACATATACAAGAAATCTTAGATTGGAAGGATCGACTCTATCCTTGTTTTTCTCCAACTAAAGGCACATGCATGATAGATAAGTATCCCTTATCTACTTTAAAGCCACTTATCCGGTTTAACTTTGTTTTCTTGGCTTTAAAACAGATTTTTCTTTATTCTCATCCTCTAGTCCAGGTTTGTTCGCTTAGTTGTTGGGTGCTCCTGCATCAGACTCCCGAGGCATAAAAATTTATGACCTCCCGGTCATATGCTTCTGGTCTTCATAATATCAATTTTATCCACTGCATTCTTTCACTAAACTCTTTGAGCTGCAACCAACCTCTACAGTAACAGCCTCCTCTGTTACACGATACCTCACCAAGCCCTCCCACACTCGGTCTTTTGGCATCCTTCTCTAGGTTGCTGCAAATCTTCTCACCTTCTTCTTCTGCCGCCATCTGCACAATAGCAAGACCAAAAATTCTTCATCTTTAACTCAACTGTACCTCTTTCCGCAGAATCTTACTGCTCTGATACCACCTGATGAAAATGAGATTTTGGGGGTCGCCCAAAATCCCAAATTCTTTAAAAAAAAAAATCTTGATCCTTCCCTTCAACACATTACAAGCATGCAATATAGGATTAAAATCTCACAACCACAAGATAATACAATACATAGCAATATATAATTAACACAGAACATGAACACATATTTGTATATTTACGGAACAGTTACAAAATTAAGGCATTTCAGCCTTAAAACAAGCTCAGGCTGGGCTACATCTTGCCACTCAATATTTCTCACAGAACAGATATATTTTTCACCCTATCACACTACATACATATACAAGAAATCTTAGATTGGAAGGATCGACTCTATCCTTGTTTTTCTCCAACTAAAGGCACATGCATGATAGATAAGTATCCCTTATCTACTTTAAAGCCACTTATCCAGTTTAACTTTGTTTTCTTGGCTTTAAAACAGATTTTTCTTTATTCTCATCCTCTAGTCCAGGTTTGTTCGCTTAGTCGCTGGGTGCTCCTGCATCAAGTAACTACAACCACCCTCCAAAATTTTGGTTTGTATGCAAATTTTAGAGCCTACCTTAGATCCTACGATCAATCATCCTTGGTCACTTGTTGGTAAGCTGATGATTTCAAGCTCCCCTCCTTGATCTTAAGAGTTGTCCGTGTTCTCATCTTTGTGTAGCATGTGTCATCTTTGGGCATAGGGGTTGTGATTTGTCATGCAAAGCGAATGTTGTTTTTCTTCAAGGGAATTGTGTGCATATGAGTGGTTGTCATCACATAGACATGTTTCACATTCACTTCACGCACTCTTGTCATGAAGGTTGTTGCATCAAGAAAAGTATGTCTTATGCATTATGGATGGTCTACATTGTGTCACTAAGTGCTCGTGTGCAATCACAGTCAAGTCCCATCAATGTTTACATATGTGTCACTTATCTCACACTTAGCCATTTCCCAAGAAACATAGCCTCATTCAGCTTCCTAAAACTTTGCACTTTGCTTCTGTAACCATGAAGCTTCCCCCCTTGCCTGTTGAAACCCTGCATCCCACAAAGACCCCAACCAACACTACTCTCCAGAAATGCATGGAGAAGTTAGGAGGCAACAATTTCTCTCAAAAATTACGCCGAGGTGTCCTCCCAAGACCCCCATCTTGCAGCAATGTCCTGTGCCTCAAAACTGCGCAGTGTTGTCTAAGCTGCCATGTCTATCTTGCATGCAGAAATTGCGCAGATGGGCTTCCCAGGACCACTTTTTGGCATCAGTCACTACCCGCTGAAACAATGATGACCTATCACTCAGTGACAAAAAGAGAAGGTGACATGGTAACATCACTCCCAAGGAGTTTAGGATAAGGACCAAGAGATCGAGTAATGGAAAAGATCAGGACCACATGTAAACTCTGTTGATGCATGATCATCTCGAGGGTAAGTATGGTAAGTAAAGAACACCTTTCGAAGTATACATCTTAGTTGAGTGTGAAAGACTGCTTTTCATTGTCATATCATTCTATCCTTAGTAACATGCATGTGCACAAACACAAAAAAAGTCATCTCATGTGTTTCCTCTACATGTCTTGCTTCCTTTTTTCTTGTTTGTCCAATTGTCATCTTCAGCGTGTTGATTTCTACGTCATGCTTGCGACCTTTTTCTGGTGATGTTGAATGTTTGTGTCTGAGTTGTGTTCACTATGTAAAAATCTATCGCACTCCCACACAATGTTGTAAGCACTATCAAGCAAGTGTTTTCACAGTCTTCCAAAGGTCTATCCGAAGTGTCGCAGTTATCGCTTTCATCATTAGATAGTCCCATAGTCAGTCACACTTAGCATATGTTGTCTTGTTGGTTCGAGATGTCTTATTGTCAAGTCATGTTGAGTGTGTGTTTGCAAGTTCATGTATACACAAGTTCACTCGCTCACACACTTAACCATTTTGTCAAAGATCTATCGACTAGACCAGCCTCCATCAGCTAGACCTCTGTTGAGTTGCACTATGCAGTCTCATCCCTCAATGACCAAGTACTTCTACCAAGAATTGTGCAAAGCTTAAGGTTGCCTCTGATGCAGTCTGCACTGCACAATCTTGGAATCGACCTTGCTGACTGCCACTTAGAACAACGCAGAAGTTGCCCAAGAATCCATCTTAATCTATGCTGCTTGCAACCCAATCCCTCAAGCCTCCCACTAGTCAATTGAAGAGTTTGACCAGGCAGTGACCCCAGGTTTTACTCCTCCCAAAAATTGCGCAGAAGCTGTCAGTATGCCGACCTCTGCTAACTGAAGAAATTGCAGATACATGAGGGATATGCACCCGTTTTCTATCATTGCAATGTCTTTGAAAATTGTGCAGTTATGTCAGTCAGTCCCCCTGCCAGCTAACCTACTACTCCTCTTGAAAATTGCACAATTTTCTTGGACTGTCCACCATCCTCCGGGCATCCCACTCAGCCCAAAAACTGAGCAGACATGTCCTGTATGACTGTCTCCCAGTTCTGTGCAGTTTTAGATAGCAAGCTCCAGTAGCCCACTCCCAACCTCCCCTAGAAATTTGTGCAGCTTTCACTTCCAGTGTCCTCTACTACTCGCATTGCCTTCCTAGGAAAAATTGTGCAGTTCTGCCTCCTAATTGAGTTGGATCCTGAAGAATGTCACCGTTGTTCCAAACTTCTCATCCCAGCTTCCAAGTGACCTCTGCGTAATTTTTCTTGACAATGCCTTGGAGCCTCGTATCCCAGCCTAACATGTGCTATACGTTGTTTCAAAGCTTTTTCCTCTCTCCCAGTCACCTACACCTGGAAACAAAGACAACGTATCATGGTAGACTAGGGGATTTTTGGATTTGATGTCGTCTCGTCATGAGTGATTCTAGAAACAAGTACATGGATAAGACATGGAGCAATGATGAATGGGATGAACAAGGAGCACATGCTAGAATACTTGCTTGTAGTTGGAAGAACACACGAAGCATACCAAGTAGCAAGCGAAGGAGACACATGCGCATGCATGAACTATCAAGCGAACACCAAGACCATTAAAGACTTCATGCACTTTGCCATGCGAAGGTGTAGCTATGGTACACCACGAGCAAACTCATCAATTAGCAACACAACAGGTCGACACGAATATCACAACCAGCATGTGAATACAAGCAGTGTCATGTCGAGTTGTGTCATGAGTCTCCTTGCCCACATCACTACTTTGGGTCATACTTATGTAGTCAATGTAATTTAACATGGAAGTCTAAGAGACCCACAGATGAAGTTAAAGAGTCATGTAAGTTGAAGAGTCATGTAATTCGGAAAGTATTGAGGGAAGTAGAACAATCACAATGGTCAAGTTCACCCTTGGCTATATATACCCCTCATTTGTACATGCAAAGGACTTTTCACCTTGGGTCCTCCCACATAGCCTTGAGAGTTTGTAGTCTTTTCTTTAAGGAGTGAGAAGTGTCTCCAACTCCCCGCTATCGGGGTTAGTGATGTGTGGTGTACAGATGTGCCTTGGAACTTTCGCTTAATTCAGAAACCTTTTAATAGGCCAACATGTTTTCACTCATGTATTGTATTCGTTTGTATGACTATTCTTTGGATGCTTGTAATGCATGTTGCTTTAACTTGTACTAAGATAGTTGAACTATTTTGGTTTTTAATACATATGCTATTGGAAATGTGTTGTATCAGTTGTTATCACTATCTTTCCTATGTGGACTACTCCGACAGACACTCGACATACTCATTCTTGTAAACTTGTTATAACGACTGCTACCCTCGTCTGGACTACTCCACTGGGTGTTGTGCATGCTATCTGTTCACTTTGTGTGTGACTGCCGCATCCATGTGCACTACTCTGTCAAAAGATCTGCATGTCCTACTGTGTTGTGTGTCTCTAACTGAGATGGGACTATTCCCTTTCGACTTGAAACTCACTCTCACTCTCTCCCTCTACGGTGAAAGAACTTTGAGACAAGTGACACTAAGCACTCACCACGCACATGAACCTCGCTATTTGAAGACTAAGTATACCACTCTCATGTGCTGACAAGAAAGAGCTAAGGCATATCTTTAAGATAATGGCAATTGGGCCATCATACCGGATGGGACTCCTACACCAAACGGTATGAGGTCTAGTTGGGACTTCATATCAGGGAGATCCCCTAAATTTTGGTGAGTCCAGCATAGTCAACAAGTGTTTTAAATCATCAAGGTTTTAAAGATTACTGGTTATATGGATTACATGTTATTTTAGGTTTTATGAATACCATGGTTCAAACTCTCTAATGCAATAGGGTAAAATAATTCAAAGTTAAAATTATATGCATTAAGGGTTATAGGTGGTATCCTTAGAAACATTAAACATTCTTTATATATCTAGTGGTCGTAAAACAACAAAGGGAAAAATGATATATTCTATAAATAATTTTATGAAGTAAATTGGAAATCATGAGTACTATTACTTAATAAATCACTTAGGATAATAGTTGATACAATAATACGATGCATTTTTATGACTAGATGGAAATATTTATAATATAAATATATCATTGATCAACTAACAAATGGTTGTCTATTAAGTCAATGTCGCATGATAAAAAAGTAAAAATTGCTAAAACATTATATAACACACTCTAACATAATAACATCCTTTGAGTGAGAATGGGGCCTTATAAATTAGCCTTTATCATGGTTTAAGGTTGATGGAATCCATTGAGGGCATAACTCAATATAATTAACAAAAATACAAGCTGCAATCTCGTCACAAGGAATCCTACAATCAAGTTTATGAAATCAATGGGAAAAAAGAGGTTAGCTTTATACTAAATAAGTGTTATATTAAGGAATATGGACATTAGAATTATGGAAGATATGGGTTAGGTTACTGGGGTTATAATCCTTTTACATGATTAGTAATGATAAAGGTTTGGATTGTTCAGGGTTATATGAGTTAGAGGATATAAATATTATGTGTGGGTGTGAGTTAATAATGGTCACTTATTATATGTTAGTGGAAGTAAAAATATTAAAGAACACTAATCTATTAAGTTGGATGGATTAGTGAAGGTACTTCTACAATGAAATTGAATATGATTTAAAAATATGAAATGCGGGAAAATGAAAAGGCATTTTCAATATATCATTTTTTTAATAGAAGTTATGCATGATTATGTGAATTTGTGTCTATCAGTGGAATTCTATTTTTCATGAAAAATATAATTCATATGTTTCTATTAATGCTAATAAATAATTTTGTTGTGCATGTCTTTTTTTTCAAAATTGATATATATTATATATATATATTATATATAATAGTATATATATATATATTATATGAAATTATAAATTCATTATATCATCGGAATGACAGCGCATCTTTAATTATAATTAAAAGGTTCTTAAATACTATCAAATTATTTTTAGGTTTCTGATATTGTATATCTCATTTTGTAATAGTGGACCATATAACTTATTTTAAAAATGGTTCACTCAAAAAAAATTATACCAGAAATAAAATAGGTTTTTATCTTAAATTTTGATGTACATCAAGAAAATAATATATTAATCATATTTTTCAGTATTTACCTTAAAAATAGATTATATATCTGGAATTTACATATCCCACTCTACATGTCTCTATAGTTTCATCAAAAGGAGTTTGTAATTAAAAAATGGATATATTAATTTATTGTCACTGAAATCATATAGTTTTTCATTGTGAATCTATATCCAAGAAAACCAATTTAGACACTAGACTTGTGATTCTTGTTAGAAATATAATTCAGTATTGGGGGGGGGGGGGGGGGGGGGGGGGGGGGGGGGGGGGTGGGGGGGGAAAGGGGTGAATCAGTAGTGATACGATTTATACAAATTTTTACCATATTTAAACTTTTCTTCAATTCTCATTATCCATGCACATCCAACATTAATTCATCAAAACATATATGCAACAATAAACTGATATCACAACAACATAATAAATCACCATTAGAAACACAAGCATTCACACATAAGAACACAAGTATTTTTGGTGGAAACCTTTTTGAGAGAAAACCACCCTGCTGCTGTTGCGCTGCTTAATTATTTTTATTATCTGCTAAGCAAATTGTTACGTGGATTAGATACATCGATAATCAGAAGACTTGGATTTCTCTACAGTATGATGGCACTGTTGATTTCAGAAATTTGTTTCTCTCACAAATCTACGGACTACCATCCACTGGAAGCTACCATGACCAACGATACTCACCCAACCACCATTGGACTATCCAAATCCTATTGGACAGAGAAAAATCTTCCTACTATTGAATTCACCAAATATTTGTCTCTATTGAAGCCTCCATGCCTTCACTTCCTCTAAGCGAACCTCGTTTCATAATATTCCATACCAGGTTCTCAATTCGCTCAACATGAGCAACATAAAAGCTCTAGCATTCAGCTCATCAATTCTAAATCACAAATTTGATCCGGCGAAGAGAATTCTTCACTACTTCACACACCAAAACACCTCTCTTAATCCACACAACAAGCTGCAAATCTTCTCCCAAAATCTACACACGAAATATGAATCTTCTCCTCAATTATATCTCTGATTTATGCTCACAAAACTCTAATATATCTCTGCATAAAATATGTGAGAAGTTTTTGCATACTCTACAAAATCCCAATGCTCTCACAATAACATCCTCACTTACTCTCCAACCAACCAACCAAATAGACTCAATGCCTTCCTCTATTTATCAAATTCCTGAGATGATTAACTTAGTAATATCTACAAGTTATGGAAGACTCAACAACTCCTTTCACATGCTTCAAATTTGGTTTAGGAAGGAATCTTGACCAAATAAATAACTCAATCCACTATCCCTTTGATATATTCAACCTTAATTAGTTTCTAAAGGGCCCACAAACTTTTTCTGACCATATGCTGAAAAGTCCTGATCAAAAACATCGCCATAAGCCAAAAATAAGCTCAACAATGCGAGAAAACCAGAGCAAAACTTGATAAATCCTTGGATGCTGCCATGACTCAGCTCTGCATGTGATTGGGGCCTTAGAAGCTCACTTGAGCTTTCCCTGCACGTGATTGGGGCCTTATAAGCTCCCTCGAGCATGCCCTGCATGCGACTGGGGCTTCCAACCACTTACACAAGCCTTTATGCATGCATTCGGGGCATAGGAGACTCAAAACCATGATGTCTATGCTCAAAACTTGCCTCAACCTATTCCATAGATTATCCAGCCTTTATAGGTCCTATGGAAGTCACTGGAACCTCTGCAACACTCCTACAAGTCACTACAACATCACCAACATCATCACTAGTCAAACAAGGTTGACTAGAATGCCAACGAACAACCAAATCAACCATTTGATCCATCAAACTTCACTACAATATCCCTGCCATCAGTATGCAACTACAATACCTGTCAGACATTATCCAACACCTATACAATCATCTGAAGCATCCATTTCCACATGTAGAACCTATGCAATCCTAAGAGCATGGAGACCAAGGAGACAAAGGATACCTAATCATCAAGTCTTGTCAACTCTGAACTCTATAGAAACCACCAATATATGTATGCAACAACATGATCATGAAGACCATCATCATGGGAAGGCCTCAAGCTAGTGCAACACACCATCATCCAACCTCCAAGCTGGTGCAACATACCATCATCAAACCTCCAAGCTAGTGCAACATACCATCATCCAACCAAGGACCATCTACACCTCAACCATCATCTCGAAGCTAGTCCAAGCTAGTAGCCAAGCGAAGGACCATATCCAAGCTAGTCCATGCAAGTAGAAATGTTAAGGACCTATTGATGCCTCGAAAATTGTTGCAACAACATTGGGGATAACCACCCGGTCGGGGACTTGAATACCGTCCCTTTTCTGTTTGGAATAACTGTGGCTCCGACAGGATATAATGGGACTAGTTTCCCAATAAAGTGTGATAGAATGGATGTAGAGTGATTATAATTGAATCTAGGTGATAAATGGAAGTGATTATAAACTGAAATACATGTA